>APFE031671342.1:0-29866 GCA_000404065.3 Pinus taeda | reverse complement strand
GGCTTTTGAAACCCTCCCACTTAGCCCCTAGATGATATTCCTCCAACCTCAAGGTTTTCGTGTTTCTTACCCACAAAGTTAAGGCATGTCCCTCTAATTTCAACCGAGTAAATGAAATCTTTTATTCTTCCTCTATATGGTGAACACTTAAATATAATTATAATTGCTACAGCCAATGATCTAGCTTTAGAGTGTCAATCTCACCTGGATACAAATTTATTTCTACCTTTTCCTCTATTTCGAATAGGGTGTTGTAGCATCTTTGTTTTTGATAAGTTAGCCATTAGTTGAAAACATAAAAATTACCATTGTATAATGATAAGCTAGGATATGGACCAAAAGGAAAATTGAAAGTAAAAAATGTTAGGAATTATTATTATTTTAGGTCCATATCATATAAAATTTTAGGGTAGTTGCTCTAAAAAAAGGAAGGCAAATGATAAAATGTTAGATAAGCAATAAACAAAAAATATTTTCTTTAGAAAATAAAAATTAAGGCTGCTAGTTCAAATGCACCTTTGAAATTTGTTATTTAGTTTAAATAATGCTTAAATTCCTTAATCGGGGTTTAATTATGTTGATAAAATTTATTATCTTGCAAATAATCAACAATGCATGATTTTATTATAAAGTCAGAAGCCACAAAATGTCACATCAAGCGCCATTTAAGCGGCCTCTAACTTTCGACGGTCAAGATCAACCCCACCGAGATCAACGACGGAGGATCCATTTCAGGCCCACTTCACTGTTTTTGATTAATGCGGGAAAGACCCCCCGAAAAGGTGGTTTTAGTGGCCACTCGTTTTCTCTTACATGGTAGCACGACATGATTTCAGGTCCCCTTAGCCCAAAATCATGAACCGCTCACCATACGAAATCCACTTGCATTTTTGACCTGCCAACTCATTCATCACCGCGCCTTCCACGTCCGCTTTTCCTCATTTATTTCCATGCCTCCGCTCATCCACCACCTCACTTATCCACTGCCCTCCGTCCACTCAGTTACTGCCACGTAGTGATCCATTACACCGCTCCTGTCTTGTTGGCCATTAACTCCTATAAACCCGTTGTAAAATTACCATTCCTGTAATAAATCTCCTATGGTAACATTTAAACGGTGAATTGTAAATTACCTACAAATAACCTGTTTAAGTGATGATAATCATTTTCTTTCCTCTAATCCTATTTCTTGCTAATTCCCTTCCTCTATAAATCACCCCTATTCAAAAAGCAACTGCAACCTTTCGTCATCGATCTCAATACACTTTAAGCTCATCTTCCAGCATAATCGCACCCATAGTCAAAACCTAGAAAAACGTTGAAGAAGCAAGCCCCTCCATCGCCCCCGTTGATCTTGAGTGGATTCCCTTGGTTGATGCCCTGTTTAAAGTTTCAGATTGTGAGTGTGAATTCGATTTTATCGAATTGCACCCATGGTTAAAACAAAAATACGTTGATCAAGGGGATCAAATCAAGTTTTGGGAGACTCATTTGCCCCATTTTTCATTCCCAAAAACTCATAGCTTCCAAGATCTGATAAACTGGTGCCAAGCCCATTATGGATCTGTATAGAGAGTAGCAATGGCTCAAAATGCAGACATGTTGATTACCATTAATGCTTAGAACATCAACCAAATGTTAAAGGTCCCCTCTTCTGATTCCCTGACATTTTTCTCACCAGCAACCCTTGATCCGAATTGGATCCATGAAGA
Organism: Pinus taeda; assembly: GCA_000404065.3. NCBI lineage: Eukaryota > Viridiplantae > Streptophyta > Pinopsida > Pinales > Pinaceae > Pinus > Pinus taeda. The sequence goes on along the minus strand of APFE031671342.1, from coordinate 28,154 downwards.
ATAATAAAAGTACCATGACTGTATTAGATCAGGACAAACTTCAAACTCAAGAGCACAGAGCGATCAAAAAAACCTATGAACAGTAGCAGTTGGCAGCTAGTGTGGAATGATGAGGACCTCGGCCAAAGCGCGCTGACCAAGGCCCATGGAGATTGCGTAGGAGGCGAAACTGGCACTTGGGAAGCCCATGTCGGGAAAAGGAGGAAATTTTTGATCTTTGGGCAAAACCCCTCGAGAAGGAAAGGCCTCGAAGCACTCAGTCGCATGGAAGTCGAGAAAACCGTGGGGAAATTTCTAAAGGGTAAAGGTGGGACCCGCACTCCAAAATTGAAGGTATATCAGGGGTACCCTTGGGTGGTAAGCGGATTTGGCTAAAACCTAGCGATTCCATTCAACACCCGACGTGTGTCAGGTGAAGGAGAGAGAAAATTGCCGCTCATCGCATGCTAACGGTCGAGCAAGTCAACCGCGTGAAATGTGCGAATGACATTGGATCTGGGGGCTCCAGATCTAATGGATAAGAATGTGCCCGATGAAAGAACCAGATTTGACAGGGGATTAAGCTGAGATCTACAAGGACTTGAGGTCCGATTTGTCCACTGAGGTGGCGGATGACTCATTCTATGATGTAACTGAAGAACCGAACTGACGAGGAAAAGTTGGCGCAGTTCGCAAGAGGACAAGTGGCCACTCCCTGTGAGCCCATGACCATGATGCAGAGAAAGGGAATTCCAAGTGAACAACAACAGGCGATCCGACGGAGGTGGAAGGGGAATCAAGCAATCATGAGATCGATTGGCTTTAAAGCCATGAGAAGAGAATATAAGAGAGAGAGAGAGAGAGAGAGAGAGAGAGAGAGAGAGAGAGAGAGAACACCGAGAGGAAGAACCAGAGAGAAGAAGACAGAGTCATAGTAGCGACAAGACAGTGAAGCAAAAAGCACAGAGACAGAAGGTCGAGCTGACCAAAGGCAACGTCAAACACCAGGGAGCTTGAGAGGTTCAAGCCATCCCTGAGGGGATTTGTCAAGAATCAAGTACCATATTGGGCTCCTCCCATTAAAGACTAGAAAGGTCAAGTTCTGGTAAGGAAAAGAGTCTGTGTACTCTAGTGGCTTGGGGGAACCAAGAACCACCCTACCAAACATTGTTCTATTTCAGGAGACTCAATTTGAGCTCCTCATTGTAATTCTCTACTTTAAAGACACAATAAAAGAAGGCCACCGCTGAAAGCTGGACCAGAGACGTAGCCCTGTAGGATAGGGTGAACTGCTTATTAATTGTTGTGTTCTTGTATTTGCTTACTGTGTTTCTCTTGTTGTTTTCCATTTTCCAGTGTCTATGTATTTTGCAATCCAATCAATTCGTTGCCTAAAATAACATAGACACACACCAGCACATGAGTCTGTAATACCTCCATTCAATAATTCTCTAACTGAGATCACTGAAACGGTGATTTCCAGATCAAGTGGTATCAGAGCTCTAGGCTGTAAGGTCAGAAAATCTTGTGTTGATTTAGCTGTGAATGCTCACTAGATCAAAGCTCAAATTAGGAGAAGGAGAGTTGGTCAAAACTAATCCTGAAATTGGGAGAGTCTATCCTTGGAAGATAATGTCAAAGGAAGGTTCTATGGGACCAGACCCTCAATTCATAAAAAGTTTCCTGGCCATAAAGTCCATGGTAGAAGAAATGTATAAGGACTTTAGAAAATACAAGGATGAAGATTCATCAGGCTCTAAACAAGACAAAGGAGAAGATGAATCACACTTCCATGACCACTCAAAAGGAAAAGGGAAAGAGGAAAGCTTTCTCACACCTCTTAATAGTCTTGTACATAACAAGAAAGCATCTTTGATTAAGCTAGATGTTAAATTTGATTTGCCTATATATGATTGAGAGTTAATTGCAAAAAAGTTGGACAATTGGATTAGACAAATTGATGTGTATTGCAGAGTGCAGAACATTAACTCAGACAAGAGCAAGATTCAGCTGGCAAGCCTACGCCTTGGAGGCACTGCCTTGGTTTGTTGGGAAGGCAGAACCCAAGCTGACATGAAAAGACATGGTAAGACCATCTCTGTATAGAGTGAATTTGTGTCTGCGATAAAAAATCAGTTCTATCCATTGGCCTACATGCAACAAGCCTTGATGAGTTGGCAGACTCTTCGACAGTTGAAAGGGCAAAGTGTGCAAGGGTACACTCAAGAATTTAGAAAGAGAGCATTGATTCTAGGATCTCATTAGACTCACTTGAAACTCTTTCGAAGTACATTGGTGGTCTACACAGCTACATGAGGCACACCATCCTCATGTTTAATCCCACTAGTATAGATGAGGTATCTATACAAGCTACTCATCTAGAAGTTCGAGGAAAGAATGGAAATCCATAAGTTGGGTAACCATCCCAACCCATTGCAAGAAAGAGCAAGGAGAAAAGAAAGCAGAAGTGGAAAGCAAGGAAGGCTAACACTGCACAGAAAAGCAAAGCTTCATGCACTCACTGTAAAAATGATGGGCATGATGATGAGCATTGTTGGATTCTGCATCCAGAGTTGAGACCTAAGAAGTTCAAGGGAAAGAAGAAGAAGATTGTTGCAGCTATTCAGAAAGATTTGGGGTTAGACTCAGGAGATGAAACAAACATTGTAGACACAAGAATACAAGGTAAGAATTCTGAAGCATCTACTAGTAATTCTGCACAATCTATTACTGATGAAGAAAATGAGAGAAAAAGACATGAGCTTTTCCATATTCGAGTTATTTCCAAACATCAAAAGATTGATACTTTGTTTGATAGTGGCTCACAAGTAAATTTAATTTTTGAAGCAATTGTAAAGAAATTGAGATTAGCAACTACACCTCACAAGAAACCATACCCATTAGGATGGTTGAATGATAAAGCACAACTACAAATGACTAGACAGTGCAAACTCAAGTTTTCTTTTGGGTCAGCATTTGTAGATGAGGTTGAGTTAGACATAATTCCTTTGGATATATGTCGAATTGTTTTAGGGAGTCCTTACTTGTATGATAGAAAAGCTATTTTCTATAGAGCTGAGAACAAGTATCTACTCTCATAAGCTCAGGGCAGATGAAAAGAATGATAAATTCATGCAAACAATTCTTACTGATGGTTGTAATGGAAAATAAACCTCATAAAACCAATGTATTTGAGGGCTATAATGCTAAACAACAAGCTGATTTAGAAAAGGTTGTTTTAGAGTATGATATCTTGTTTCAAGAACCTAAAGGCCTGCCACCCAAAAAGGAAATAGTACATGTTATTATTTTGCAGCAAGATGCTCTTTTGCCTAACATTAGAATGTACAGGTTGTTTGCTTTAGAGAATGTTGAAATCAAGAAGCAGGTGTAGGAGTTGCTTGAGAAGGGATTTATCAGGCCTAGCACATCGCCATGTGGGTCACCATTCGTTTTGGTGAGAAAGAAAGATGGCTTGTGGAGAATGTGCATTGATTACCGAGCACTCAATAAGATAAAAATAAAAAATCGTTATGCCCTTCCTCAAATAGGCGATCTTTTAGATCAATTGAAGGAAGCGATTTATTTCACCAAGCTAGACTTGCACAGTGGATACCATCAAGTCAAAGTTGCAGAACAAGATGCACGAAAGACTACTTTCAAAATAAAGCAGGGATTGTATGAGTGGCTGGTTATGCCTTTTGGCTCAACTAATGCTCCTGCTACTTTCATGAGATTAATGAATGATGTACTCAGACCTTTTCTTAATGATTTTGTTATTGTGTATCTAGATGACATTCTGATTTTTAGTAAAACGTGGGAAGAACACTTAAAGCATGTTAAGCAGACACTAGATGTTTTGAAAAGAGAAAAACTGCATGTTAAACTCTCAAAATGTGAATTTGGCAAAACATCTATGAATTATTTGGGTCATATAGTAGGGGGTGGTGAATTGAAAATACATCCCTCTAGGGTGACAGTCATTGTAAACTGGCCTAAACCCAATTCTGCTACAGAAGTGAGAAGCTTCTTAGGGGAAGCATAGTATTGGAGGAAGTTCATTTCTAACTTTTCCTCAATTGCAACTCACTTACATGATTTAACAGGATTGAACAAGGTGTTTCAGTGGAAAGGCAAACATCAGAAATCCTTTGACACCTTGAAGGAAAAGATTAGTGCAACACTTGTACTAGCACTGCCTGATCTGCAAAGACCATTTGAGATCCAAACAGATGCCAGTGACTATGCCATGGGAGCAATGTTGACACAGCACGGTAAACCCATATGTTATCATTCTGAGACTTTTAATCCTACTGTAGTTAACTATCCTACATATGATATAGAATTGTATGCATTTGTTCAGAGTGTGAAAAAGTGGAAACATTACTTAAGGGGAAAAGAGACAGTAATACATACTGATCATCAACCACTTCAATATCTACACTCCCAAACTAAGTTGCAGCAATCAAGGAACTATAGATGGATCGGTTTTCTACAACAGTTTCATTTAGTCATTAGATATAAAAAGGGCATACACAATAAAGTTGCAGATATGTTATCTAGACATATTATAAATGCATCTACTATACTTAAGCATAATTCTGTGCGACATGAAAGCTACATTGAACAATATGCTCAAGATATAGACTTTAAAGATGTATATGCAACTTTAAGTCAAGGCAAAAGAGTAGAAGAATTGGATTATCATGTAAAGGACTGACTCTTATATCATTGTGGGAAGTTATGCATTGCAAAAACTGAGAGAGTAAAGATAATTAGAGAAGCACACACTTTTCTGATATTAGGTCATTTTGGGGTAAGTAAAACAGTTGCACAGATGCAAAGATTTTGTTATTGGCCAAAAATGAATGAGACAATTTCTAGATATGTAAGAGGGTGTACTGTGTGCTAAAAGCATGCCCAGCAACAGAAAACTAGGCTTGTACACTCCATTACTAGTAATTTCTCACCCTTGGGATAGTGTTTCCATGGATTTTGTTGGAGGACTGCCTAAATCGAGGAAAGGTCATGATTATCTATATGTTGTTGTGGATAGGTTCAACAAAATGTGTATTTTGATACCTTGTAATAAACATATTACAGCTGAACAAACTGCAAAACTGTTTTTTGAACATGTATGGGTTCATTTTGGATTACCCACTTCCATTGTATCTGATAGAGACACCCGATTTGTGGGGAAGCTTTGGTCAAGTCTGTGGGAACTGATGGACACCAAACTAAAGAAAAGCACAACTTTTCATCCACAAACTGATGGCCAGAGAGAAGTAGTTAACAGGACAGTGATCCAGTAACTCAGAGGATCTTGCAGCAAACATCCTAAGCTTTGGGATGAACATTTGTGTTATGTGCAACATGCTTACAACAGAGAAAAACATTCTTCTACACGAAGATCTCCTTTTGAGACCTGTTTTGGTTTCACACCAAGGTCTCATTTGGATTTTGTCTTTGGTAAAGATACCTTAGTCGAGGGACACAGTGATGTGGACAAGGCAGCTAGGTTGATTGAAATAATCCAAGAGATCCACCAGGCAGTACAGGAACAGCTAGAAAAGAGCCAAGCCAAATACAAGGTAAGGCATGACAAGCATCAGATGGAGCATAGTTTCCAAGTTCGTGACCAAGTCTGGTTGTACATCAACAAGGACATGATGCAAGGTGAAGGTAAAAAGCTAAAGCCTATCAGGTATGGACCTTTCAAAATACTTGAGAATATTGGTGAAAATGCTTTTTGCCTTGATCTACTAGATTACATGCACATCTACTCAGTCATAAATGCAGATTGCTTAAGATTGTTTGAACCCTCTCTAATTGAGGATCCCGAAGAGCAGAGTCAATTACCTTCTATTGATGACCTGCTACCTGAATATGTTAATGAATTGCAGGAAGACACAGTTCTAGATAGGAAGGTGAGGATGACACGCAAAGGAGATGTTGAGTACCTCAGAGTAGGTCTCAAGGGTTCAAAGCCGAGCAGTGCAAAGTGGATTGAGATTGGACAAGTGAGACAATAGTACCCTCACTTAGTCGATGCTTGAAAACCAACTTTTGGTGGTCCAAAATCATTTTCATTGGAAAGGCTGTGATCCGAATTGGATCCATGAAGAATAATCAAAGTACCAAGACTGTATCAGATCGGGACAAACTTCGAATTCAAGAGCATAGAGCAATCAGGAAAACCTCTGAACAGTGGTAGTTGGCAGCCAGCATGGAATGACGAGGACCTCGGTCAAGGCGTGTTGATCGAGGCCCATGGAGATTGCGTATAAGGCGAAACTGGCACTTGGGAAGCTCGAATCGGGAAAAGGAGGCTGTTTTTGATGTTGGGCAAAACCCCTCAAGAAGGAAAGGCCCTGAAGCACTCGGTCGCATGGAAGCTAGGAAAACTGTGGGGAAAGCGCTAAAGGCTAAAGGCGGGACCTGCGCTCCAAAATCGGTGGTATATCGGGGGCACCCTTGGGAAGTAAGCGGCTTTGGCTGAAACCTAGCGATTCCATTCAACGCCCGACGCGTGGCAGGCAGAGGAGAGAGAAAACCACCGCTCATCGCACGCTAATGGTCGAGTAAGTCAACTGCGCGAAATGTGCCAATGACGTTGGATCTGGGGGCTCCAGATCTAACGCTGAAAACGCACTTGATGAAAGAACCGGATTTGATAGGGGATTAAGCCGACATATACAAGGATTTGAGGTCCGATTTGACCGCTGAGGTGGCGGATGACTCATGCCATGATGTAACCGAAGAACTGAACTGACGAGGAAAAGCTGGCATAGTTCGTGAGAGGACAAGTGGCCACTCCCTGTGAGCCAATGACCATGACGCAGAGACAGGGAATTCCAAGTGAACAGTAGCATGCGATCCGGGAGAGGTGGAAGGGGAATCGAGTAGTCATGAGATCGATTGACTTTAAATCCATGATTAGAGAATAGAAAAGATCGAGAGAGAGAGAGAGAGAGAGAGAGAGAGAGAGAGAGAGAGAGAGGAAGAACTAGAGAGAAGAAGATAGACTAAATTAATTTTCATTCTTCTAAAAAAATTCTCAAATTATTTATTAAAAAACAACATTGCAGGTATGTTAAAACTCACTCTAAATTGAGCTTGAAAAACTTGCTTTAGAGACAACCTACTAAAACAATATTAAATTTGTGCTAGATTTATTTAACAGTTTGTATGTATGGCATGTTTATATGACCATATGAAATTGTTCCATATGATTGTACAAAATTGTATATGGAAGCATGCATTGTCAAAAATGCATCTTTCCTTGGTTCTCCATCTATCTCTCTCCATCTCACAACTTGCTCAATTTCTAAAGTTTGTGTGAAAACCACTATCTCGACCTATCTTTATACTTTCTGCCAAGAACAAAGCCCTAATATAATTTTTAGTTTACTCCTATTCCATGTCATGGATGCATGAAATATAGCTTTATAGACTTATTTCAACGAAATATGAGATTCACTTTTTTTTTATAAAGTCAATTCTCAAATAAAATTACTATTTTAAATTTGCTTTTTCCAAAATATTTGAAATGACATCTTCTTTGTTCACACTAAACTTATGTAGAGATTCCTATTCAAGCAATAATTCTAAAAGCTTCTTCTTAGTGAGGAAGGAATTATGTACCAAACCAAGTCTACTTTTGAATTCATCAAACTTCCCTCTTGCCAAGTGCTTGGTAAGAATATTTAACTATTAGTTGATATATGGGAATATACTAAAGCTTCTTTTCTCCCTTCTAAACACTTTCTCATATTAAGTTCCAAAACCTCTTAGAAGAAAATTTATAGTGAAAATTTCGAGTGACCTATTTACCCCATAAATCACATTTTGGCTTCAACCTTAAAACTCCGTGAATGACCCTAAATCTCTTCCTCGGATTCTCTTTTGCATCTCAAATCTCTAAACTAAACTCCATGAATGAATCCTTTTATCCAAAAGAGCCCATTCAAATCTAAGTAACACTCAAGTTTAAGATAAAACAATTCTAAATATAATAAAAATGTAAATTGTTTCAACACTATACATGTATATTAATATTAATATGTAATGTGTTAATATAAATATAACTGATTGTGCACAACGTGTAATTAATACTCATTCCATGCAAAATCCTTCAACAACAAGACACACAAGGGTAAGTAAAAAATTTCACTTATAGGTGCAAATGAAGCACAAAAAATGACCAATTCTAGAAAGAAGTATGCTTTATTGTTTTTAAGAGAAAATCAATCAATAGAAGAGTCAGTGAGAGAATAGTCATCCATGGAGGGGTCTACACGAAACCAAAACAACAACTAGAAGAGTTGCTACAAGAATATGAGGATGTTTTCTGGAACCTAAAGGGTTACCACCCAAGAGAGAAGTGGAACATGAGATGCATCTATTGCCAAAATCCCCATTACCAAACATTGGGGTGTATAGGTAGTCTACTATAAAAGCAAGTGAGGTGAAGAAGTTGTAACAAATTCTAGAACATTGAACCCATCCTAATGGATATGGGCTTGTATGATCATGAACTTGCAATCCCAATTTGTTGACTGCCTTTGCCACAATGATATTTTCCTGTGATCCCAATTCATATAAAGCATCAATCTTTCTCTTCTTGACTTGTATCTTTATGTGGAATAGTTTGGTAATTTTTCCTTCTCTTCTTGTTGTTGAAGGCTACTTAGGTTCACCTCCTTCTGCATTGATGTATAGATGATATTCTCATCCACGTCCGAGCTATTTTCAACTCGGTTACTTGAATCAGTGGCCGTGAGATTCTTCTTCTTTATATCTTTCATTTTTATCTTCAAGTTAAGCTTTGGATGCAACTTGCAACACTTTGCCTCTGTACAACCATCAATCTTACAATTATCATAGTGGTTGTTGGGATCTTTGCACTGGTGTGTTGTGGCTTCTGTCCTTTTATATGTTCACCCTTTCCACTTCTTCTTCCCCTCCTTAGAAGCACCTTGGTGTTCCTTCCGCTTCGAACCACTCGATTTCCTTTTTTTCTCGCTTATGTTCTCTAGGTATTGTTCCTGTATGTAAGATTTGTCCATCGATCTAGATTTAAACAACATCAATTACTTTTATAGATGGTTGTGTAGACCCATCAAATACTTGAGGAGTACATCTAGGTTGTTTGGGGAGATACCCAACATTATGGCCATTTTTTTGAACTCTATGGAGTACTCTTGTACAATCTACCCTTTCTTCTACCTAAAATAGTGACACCAGATCCATTGGTCCTCTATGTACCTGACAGGGTAAAATTGTGAATTTATGAAGCTTTTGAAACCCTCCCACCTAGTCTATAGAAGATATTCCTCCAACCTCAAGGTTTTCGTGTTTCTTACCCACAAAGTTAAGGCATGTCCCTCTAATTTCAACCGAGTAAATGAAATCTTCTATTCTTCCTCCATATGGTGAACACTTAAATATAATTCTAATTTCTACAACCAATGATTTAGCTTTAGAGTGTCAATCTCACCTAGATACAAATTTATTTCTACCTTTTCCTCTATTTCGAATAGGGTGTTGTAGCATCTTTATTTTTGATAAGTTAGCCATTAGTTGAAAAAAATAAAAAATACCATTGTATAATGATAAGCTAGGATATGGACCAAAAGGAAAATTGAAAATAAAAAATGTTAGGAATTATTATTATTTTAGGTCCATTTCATATAAAATTTTAGGGTAGTTGCTCTAAAAAAGGGAAGGCAAATGATAAAATGTTAGATCAGCAATGAACAAAAAATATTTGCTGTAAAAAATAAAAATTAAGGCTGCTAGTTCAAATGCACCTTTGAAATTTGTTATTTAGTTTAAATATTGCTTAAATTCCTTGATCGGGGTTTAATTATGTTGATAAACTTTATTATCTTGCAAATAATCAACAATGCATGATTTTATTATAAAGTCAGAAGCGACAAAATGTCACATCAAGCGCCATTTAAGCGGCCTCTAACTTTCGATGGTCAAGATCAACCCGACCGAGATCAACGACGGAGGATCTATTTGGGGCCCCCTTCACTGTTTTTGGTTAACACGGGCAAGAACCCCCGAAAAGGTGGTTTTAATGGCCACTCGTTTTCTCTTACATGGTTGCACGACATGATTTCAGGTCCCCTTAGCCCAAAACCATGACCCGCTCACCATACGAAATCCACCAGCGGTTTTGACCTGTCAACTCATTCATCATCGCGCCTTCCACATTCACTTTTCCTCATTCATTTCCATTCCTCCAGCTCATCCACCACCTCACTTATTCGTTGCCCTCCGTCCACTCAGCTACTACCACGTAGTGATCCATTACACCACTCCCGTCCTGTTGGCCATTAACTCCTATAAACCCATTGTAAAATTACCATTCCTATAATAAATCTCCTACGGTAACATTTAAACGGTAAATTGTAAATTACCTAGAAATAACCCATTTAAGTGATGATAATCATTTTCTTTCCTTTAATCCTATTTCCAGCTAATTCCCTTCCTCTATAAATCGCCTCTGTTTAGAAAGCAACTGCAAACTTTCGTCATCCATCTCAATACACTTTAAGCTAATCTTCTAGCATATTGGCTCCCATAGTCAAAACCCATAAAAACGTTGAAGAAGCAAGCCCCTCCATCGCACCCGTTGATCTAGAGTGGATTCCCCTGGCTGATGCCCTGTTTAAAGTTTCAGATTGTGAGTGTGAATTTGATTTTATCGAATTGCACCCATGGTTAAAACAAAAATACAATAATTAGGGGGATCAAATCAGGTTCTGGGAGACTCATTTTCCCATTTTTTCATTCCCCAAAACTCATAGCTTCCAAGATCTGATAACCTGGTGCCAAGCCCATTATGAATCTATATGGAGAGTAGCAATGGCTCAAAATGGAGACATGCTGATCACCATTAATGCTCAGAACATCAACCAGATATTAAAGGTCCCCTCTTCTAATTCCTTGAGATTTTTCTCACCAGCAACCCTTGATCCCAATTGGATCCATGAAGAATAATCAAAGTACCATGACTGTATCAGATTAGGACAAACTTCGAATTCAAGAGCACGGAGCGATCAGAAAAACCTCTGAACAGTGGTAGTTTTCAGCCAGTGTGGAATGACGAGGACCTCGGTCAAAGCGCGTTGACCAAGGTCCATTGAGACTGTGCAGGAGGCAAAACTGGCACCTGGGAAGCCCAAGTCGAGAAAAGGAGGCAGTTTCTGATCGCTAGGCAAAACCCCTCAAGAAGGAAAGGTCTCGAAGCGCTCGGTCACATGGAAGCTGGGAAAACTATGGGGAAAGTGCTAAAGGGTAAAGGTGGGACCCGCGCTCCAAAATCGACAGTATATCAGGGGCACCCTTGGGTGGTAAGCGGATTTGACTGAAACCTAACGATTCCATTCAACACCCGACGTGTGGCAGGCGGAGGAGAGAGAAAACCACCACTAATCGCACGCTAACGGTCGTGCAAGTCAACCGCGTGAAATGTGCAAATGACGTTGGATTTGGGGGCTCTAGATCTAACGGCTGAGAATGCACCCAATGAAAGAACCAGATTTGACAGGGCATTAAGCTGAGATCTAAGAGGATTTGAGGTTCGATTTGACCACTGAGGGGGCAGAGGACTCATTCTATGATGTAACTGAATAATTGAACCAACGAGGAAAAGTTGGCGTAGTTCGCGAGAGGACAAGTGGCCACTCCCTGTGAGTCGATGACCATGATGCAGAGACAGGGAATTCCAAGTGAACAACAGCAGGCGATCCGACGGAGGTGGAAGAGGAATCAAGCAATCATAAGATCGATTGGCTTTAAAGCCATGAACAGAGAACAGAAAAGACCGAGAGAGAGAGAGAGAGAGCACCGAGAGGAAGAACCAGAGAGAAGAAGACAGAGTCAGAGAAGCGAAAAGATAGTGAAGCAAAAAGCAGAAAGACAGAAGGCCGAGCTGAACAAAGGCAACGTTGAGCGCCAGAGAGCTTGAGAGGTTCAAGCCATCCCTGAGGAGATCTGTCAAGAATCGAGTACCATATTGGGCTCCTCTCATTAAAGACCAAAAAGGTCAAGTTTAGGTAAGGAAAAGAGTCTGTGTACTCTAGTGGCTTGGGGGATCGACAAACCACCCTACCAAACATTGCTCTATTTCACGAGACTCAATTTGAGCTCCTCATTGTAATTCTCTGCTTTAAAGAAATAATAAAAGAAGGCCACCACTGAAAGCTAGACCGGAGACGTAGACCTGTAGGATAGGGTGAACTCCTTATTAATTGTTGTGTTCTTGTATTTGCTTACTTTGTTTCTCTTGTTGTTTTCCATTTTCTAGTGTCTGTGTATTTTGCAATCCAATTGATCCGTTGCCTAAAATAACATAGACACACACCAACACATGAGTCTGTAATACATTCATTCAATAATTCTCTAACCGTGATAACTCAAAGGGTGATTTCCAGATCAAGTGGTATCAAAGCTCTAGGTTGTAAGGTTAGACAAACTTGCGTTGGTTTAGATGTGAATGCTCACTAGATCAAAGCTCAAATTAGGAGAAGGAGAGTTGGTCGAAACTAATCCTGAAATTGGGAGTGTCTATCCTCGGAAGACAATGTCAGAGGAAGGTTCTATGGGACCAAACCCTCAATTCATAGAAAGTTTCCTGGCCATAAAGTCCATGGTAGAAGAAATGTATAAGGACTTTAGAAAACACAAGGATGAAGATTCATCAGGCTCTAAACAAGACAAAGGAGAAGATGAATCACACTTCCATGACCACTCAAAAGGAAAAGGGAAAGAGGAAAGATTTCTCACACCTCCTAATAGTCCTGTACATAACAAGAAAGAATCTTTGATTAAGCTAGATGTTAAATTTGATTTGCCTATATATGATGGTGAGTTAAATGCAAAAAAGTTGGACAGTTGGATTGGACAAATTAATGTGTATTGTAGAGTGCAGAACATCGACTCAGATAAGAGAATGATTCAGCTAGCAAACCTACGTCTTGGAGGAACTTCCTTGGTTTGGTGGGAGGGCAGAACCCAAGTTGACATGAAAAGACATGGTAAGAACATCTCTGTCTGGAGTGAATTTGTGTCTGCGATAAAAAATTAGTTCTATCCATTGGCCTACATTCAACGAGCCATGATGAGTTGGCAGACTCTTTGACAGTTGAAAAGGCAAAGTGTGCAAGGGTACACTCAAGAATTTAGAAAGAGAGTATTGATTCTAGGAATCTCATTACGCTCACTTGAAACTCTTTCGAAGTACATTGGTGGTCTACACAGCTACATGAGGCACACCGTCCTCATGTTTAATCCCACTAGTATAGATGAGGTATCTATACAAGCTACTCATCTAGAAGTTAGAGGAAAGAATGGAAATCCATAAGTTGTGGAACCATCCCAACCCATTGCAAGCAAGAACAAGGAGAAAAGAAAGTAGAAGTGGAAAACAAGGAAGGTTAACATTTCACAGAAAAGCAAAGCTTCATGCACTCACTGTAAAAAGGATGGGCATGATGATGAGCATTGTTGGATTCCGCATCCAGAGCTAAGACCTAAGAAGTTCAAGGGCAAGAAGAAGAAGACTGTTGCAACTATTTAGAAACATTTGGGGTTAGACTTAGGAAATGAAACAAACATTGCAGCCACAAGAATAAAAGGTAAGAATTCTGAAGCATCTACTAGTAATTCTGCACAATCTATTACTGATGAAGAAAATGAGAGAAAAACACATGAGCTTTTCCATATTCGAGTTAATTCCAAACATCAAAAGATTGATACTTTGTTTGATAGTGTCTCACAAGTAAATTTAATTTTTGAAGCAATCGTAAAGAAATTGGGATTAGCAACTACACCTCACAAGAAACCATACCCATTAGGATGGTTGAATGATAAAGCACAACTACAAATGACTAGACAGTGCAAACTCAAGTTTTCTTTTGGGTCAGCATTTGTAGATGAGGTTGAGTTAGACATAATTCCTTTGGATATATGTGGAATTGTTTTAGGAAGTCCTTACTCGTATGATAGAAAAGCTATTTTCTATAGAGCTGAGAACAAGTATGTACTTGTTAAAGATGGAATCGAATACTTTGTAAGAGCTCATAAGCTCAAGAATAATTATACTCTCATAAACTTGGGGCAGATGAAAAGAATGATAAATTCATGCAAACAATTCTTACTGATGGTTGTAAAGGAAAATAAACCTCATAAAACCAATGTATTTGAGGGCTATAATGTTAAACAACAAGCTGATTTAGAAAAGGTTGTTTCAGAGTATGATATCTTGTTTCAAGAACCTAAAGGTCTGCCACCCAAAAAGGAAATAGTACACGCTATTATTTTGCAGCAAGATGCTCCTTTGCCTAACATTGGAATGTACAGGTTGTCTGCTTTAGAGAATGCTGAAATCAAGAGGCAGGTGCAGGAGTTGCTTGAGAAGGGATTTATCAGGCCTAGCACATCACCATGTGGGTCACCATTCGTTTTGGTGAGAAAGAAAGATGGCTCATGGAGAATGTGCATTGATTACCAAGCACTCAATAAGATAAAAATAAAAAATCGTTATCCCCTTCCTCACATAGATGATCTTTTAGATCAATTGAAGGAAGCTATTTATTTCACCAAGCTAGACTTGCATAGTGGATACCATCAGGTCAGAGTTGCAGAACAAGATGCACGGAAGACTACTTTCAAAACAAAGCAGGGATTGTATGAGTGGCTGGTTATGCCTTTTGGCTCAACTAACGTTCCTGCTACTTTCATGAGATTAATGAATGATGTACTCAGACTTTTTCTTGATGATTTTGTTATTATGTATCTAGATGACATTCTGATTTTTAGTAAAACGTGGGAAGAACACTTAAAGCATGTTAAGCAGACACTAGATGTTTTGAAAAGAGAAAAACTTCATGTTAAACTCTCAAAATGTGAATTTGGCAAAACATCTCTGAATTATTTGGGTCATATAGTAGGGGGTGGTGAATTGAAAATAGATCCCTTTGAGGTGGCAGTCATTGTAAACTGGCCTAAACCCAATCCTGCTACAGAAGTGAGAAGCTTCTTAGGGGAAACACAATATTGGGGGAAGTTCATTTCTAACTTTTCCTCAATTGCAACTCCCTTACATGATTTAACAGGATTGAACAAGGTGTTTCAGTTGGGAGGCAAACATCAGAAAGCCTTTGAAACCTTGAAGGAAAAGATTAGTACATCACCTGTAATAGCACTGCCTTTGAGAGCCAAACATATGCCAGTGACTATGCCATGGGAGCAGTGTTGACACAGCACGGTAAACCCATATGTTATCATTCTGAGACTTTTAATCCTACAGTAGTTAACTATCCTACATATGATAAAGAATTGTATGCATTAGTTCAGAGTGTGAAAAAATGGAAACATTACTTAATGGGCAAAGATACAGTAATACATATTGTCATCAACCACTTCAATATCTACACTCCCAAACTAAGTTGCAGCAATCAAGGCACTATAGATGGATGGGTTTTCTACAACAGTTTCATTTAGTCATTAGATATAAAAAGGGCATACACAATAAAGTTGCAGATATGTTATCTAGACATATTATAAATGCATCTACTATACTTAAGCATAATTCTGTGCTACATGAAAGCTACATTGAACAATATGCTCAAGATATAGACTTTAAAGATGTATATGCAACTTTAAGTCAAGGCAAAAGAGTAGAAGAATTGGATTGTCATGTAAAGGGCCGACTCTTATATCATTGTGGGAAGTTATGCATTCCACAAAGTGAGAGAGTAAAGATAATTAGCGAAGCACACACTTTTCTGATATTAGGTCATTTTGGGGTAAGTAAAATAGTTGCACAGCTGCAAATATTTTCTTATTGGCCAAAAATGAATGAGACAATTTCTAGATATGTAAGAGGGTGTACTGTGTGCTAAAATCATGCCTAGCAACAGAAAACTAGGCTTGTACACTCCATTACCAGTACCTTCTCACCCTTGGGAAAGTGTTTCCATGGATTTTGTTGGAGGACTGCCTAAATTGAGCAAAGGTCATGATTATCTATATGTTGTTGTGGATAGGTTCAACAAAATGTGTTTTTTGATACCTTGTAATAAACATATTACAGCTGAACAAACTGCAAAACTGTTATTTGAACATGTATGGGTTCATTTTGGATTACCCACTTCCATTGTATCTGATCGAGACACCCGATTTGTGGGGAAGCTTTGGTCAAGTATGTGGGAACTGATGGACACCAAACTGAAGAAAAACACAACTTTTCATCCACAAACTAATGGCCAGACATAAGTAATTAGCAGAATAGTGATCCAGTTACTCAGAGGATCTTGCAACAAACATCCTAAGCTTTGGGATGAACATTTGTGTTATGTGCAACATGCTTACAATAGAGGAAAACATTCTTCTACATAGAGATGTCCTTTTGAGACCTATTTTGGTTTCACACCAAGGTCTCATTTGGATTTTGTCTTTGGTAAAGATACCTTAGTTGAGGGACATAGTGATGTGGACAGGGAAATTAGGTTCATTGAACAAATCCAGGGGATCCACTAGGCAATACAGGAACAGCTAGAAAAGAGCCAAGCCAAATACAAGGCAAGGCATGACAAACATCAGATGGAGCATAGTTTCCAAGATGGTGACCAAGTCTGGATGTACATCAGCAAGGACAGGATGCAAGGTGAAGGTAAAAAGCTAAAGCCTATCAGGTATGGACCTTTCAAAATACTTGAGAAGATTGGTGAAAATGATTTTTGCCTTGATCTACTAGCTTACATGCACATCTACTCAGTCGTAAATGCAGATTGCTTAAGATTCTTTGAACCCTCTCTAATTGAGGATCCCAAAGAGCGGAGTCAATTGCCTTCTATTGATGACCTGCTACTTGAATATGTTAATGAATTGTAGGAATACACAGTTCTGGATAGGAAGGTGAGGATGACGCGTAGAGGAGATGTTGAGTACCTCAGAGTAGGGCTCAAGGTTTCAAAGCCGAGCAATGCAAAGTGGATTGAGATTGGACAACTGAGACATCAGTACCCTCATTTAGTCGATGCTTTAAAACCAACTTTTGGTGGTCCAAAATCTTTTTCAGTGGGAAGGCCGTGATCCGAATTGGATCCATGAAGATTAATCAAAGTACCATGACTGTATCAGATCGGGACAAACTTCGAATTCAAGAGCATAGAGCAACTAGAAAAACCTCTGAACGGTGGCAGTTGGTAGCCAGCGTGGAATGACAAGGACCTCGATCAAAGCGCGCTGATCGAGGCCCATGGAGACTGCATAGGAGGCGAAATTGGCACTTGGGAAGCCCGAATTGAGAAAAGGAGGTAGTTTCTGATGTTGGGGAAAACCCCTTGAGAAGGAAAGGCCCCGGAGCACTCGGTTGCATGGAAGCTGGGAAAACCGTGGGGAAAGTGCTAAAGGCTAAAGGCGGGACCCGCGCTCCAAAATCGGTGGTATATCGGGGGCACCCTTGGGCAGTAAGCGGCTTTGGCTGAAACCTAGTGATTCCATCCAGCGCCCGACGTGTGGTAGGCGGAGGAGAGAGAAAACAACCGCTCATTGCATGCTAATGGTCGAGTAATTCAACCGTGCGAATGTGCGAATGACGTTGGATCTGGGGGCTCCAAATCTAACGTTGAAAACACACTTGATGAAAGAACCGGATTTGGCAGGGGATTAAGCCGAGATCTACAAGGATTTGAGGTCTGATTTAACCGCTAAGGTGGCAGACGACTCATTCCACGATGTAACCGAAGAACTGAACTGACGAGGAAATGCTGGCATAGTTTGCGAGAGGACAAGTGGCCACTCCCTATGAGCCAATGACCAAGACGTAGAGACAGGGAATTCCAAGTGAACAGCAGCATGCAATCCGACAATGGTGGAAGGGGAATCGAGCAGTCATGAGATCGATTGACTTTAGAGCCATGATCAGAGAACAAAAAAGATCGAGATCGAGAGAGAGAGAGAGAGAGAGAGAGAGTGAGAGAGAGAACACTAAGAGGAAGAACCAGAGAGAAGAAGATAGATTCAGAGAAGCGAAAAGACAGTGAAGCAAAAAGCAGAAAGACAATTTCAAGCACTAGAGAGCTTGAGAGTTTCAAGCCATCCCTGAGGGGATCTATTGGGAATCAAGTACCATATTGGGCTCCTCCCATTAAATACTAGAAAGGTCAAGTTATAGTAAGGAAAAGAGTCTATGTACTCTAGTGGCTTGGAGGATCCAAGAACCACGCTACCAAACATTGTTCTGTTTTAGGAGACTCAATTTGAGCTCCTCATTGTAAATCTTTGCTTTAAAGACACAATAAAAGAAGGCCACCATCGACAGCTCGACTGGAGACGTAGCCCTGGAGGACAGGGTGAACTCCTTATTAATTATTGTGTTCTTGTATTTGCTTACTGTGTTTCTCTTATTGTTTTCCATTTTCCAGTGTCTGTATATTTTGCAATCTGATCGATTCGTTGCCTAAAATAACATAGACACACACCAGCACATGAGTCTGTAATACCTTCATTCAATAATTCTTTAACTGATATCACTCCAAGGGTGATTTCTAGATCAACCCTCCATGATCTTTACAACAAACTCACCTTTCCACAGAGAACTGCCATTTTTTAGATTTTCTTATCTGAAGATGCCAAAATTCCTAAAAGAAATCCACTCTAACCATATTCTGATTTTCCTGAAGCCACTAGACATGTTACCTATTTATTATCGTACCTCCTAGGGTATGAGAATGATCACAGTGTAGAAGAATCCATTTTTGGATTCCTCTCCGTTTTCAGTGTAGAATTTTAGCCAACATTCATGTTTAATTACAACCAGCTCTTGGATGATAATATTCATGAACAACTAATCCATTTCACTACTCAAGGAGTATTCAGATACCCCATTATTCATATGTTTTTATTTTAGAGAGGTGATTTATTGCATATTCAACTTTAGAAGCAGGATGATTGAGGGATGGATCAATCAGTGATCCATTGGATAGAGTTATTCAGAGCCAATTCAACAAAGTGCACCTCTTCAAACTTCATTGACTTTTTCATTCCTCCATTTCTTCAACTTATCAACAGTCAGACAAAACCCAAGATTAATGAAGAAATGAAAAATACTATGCCCTTATCTTATTAGAAAAAGACAGGTGATTGGTATTTATACCATAATTATACTGAGATCAGAGTCTATGGCAGTGAGTTAGCTCCCTACAAACTGCCTAAGTATGTGGTAATGAGAATTTTTTCATTGGAATACATAAGGCAAATGATTGACATGGGTGAGTTGCATTTTGTTTTAACCAAGAAGAAGTCATAATTCAAGCTCAAGGCCCAAAAAGGATCCTTTATTTGCAATACCAAGTCTGCAGGTATGGAAGTTGATCAACTGTTAAAATAGACGAACACCAAGCTTAGTTTTACTTGGTCTTATGATCCTTTTGGGATCATTTCAACATTAAGAATTCAGTTGAAGCCTACACCATACAACCACACTCCTAGACCTAAATTAGAGAAATACACGAACCAGGAGGAGTGGTCTGAAGGGACTCTACAGGAAGCATATGAAAATATTATTTCAACACCACAGGTGAATAGTTTAGTGACAAAGACAAATCCACTAAAGAGGAATAGGGAGGAGACTACATTTGATACAAACCTACTTAAAGATTTCATTATTCAGTCGAAGAAGCTAAATACAGGATTGATTATGTCATTAGGTAGCAGGAAACTAGACTTTATTGATCTTGGAGATCAAGAAGAAGTCTCATCAATAGGGACAACAGATCCCAATTATTCTTTTTCGAAACCTATGGAAATAATCCAATCTACAGAGGCCAACACTGCTGGAGATGTAAATAGCTTTTCTAAATACTGGGAGATTAAGCAAAATAATGAGACTCTTAAAGCTCATATGTACATCCAATTTTGGAAGAAGACATCTACATCACAACACAGACTTCCCTCTTCCTTTGACAGTGAGAAAGGGAGGATGTAGTTGGCCTTCCTACAAGCTCAAGTTCCATTTCCTAAGTCAATTGATGACTACAAAAGGAAAATGTTCTCCTTTGATGCAAATCAGATTCACCCTATAGATCAAATGGACATGCACATGCAATCAGGAGAAATGTTATTCTCAACAATGACCACCATTGTCGTGACACTTTCTAAACTAAGAACAATTTTATCTAATACTTAGTCTCAACTTAAGATAGAGAAACTGTCATCAATAGCTAAAGACAATAAGTTAAAAATGTTGGAAGAACTTATTGTAAAGATTGGGTATGATCCCAAGGATTGCAAGGTAGTGGAGGAGATTCTGAAAAGGAAGAAAGTAGATATTGCAGCTCTCAGGAAGCAATTAAAGTTTCCATCTACTAAGGACCTACAAACCAAGGAGATGGCAAAAAATGTGAAAAATAAAGAGGATTTGTTAAAGCTTATTTTTTTATCCGAATATGCAGATTAAAACCATGGAGGAACGGATTGAGAAACCACTTAAAGAGAAGGAAGCCTTACAACTGACCACAGTGCTTGTTACAGTAACTCCCATCATTGGAGCAGAACCCAGTTCATCTTCTACAGGTAATGAAACTTCCCTAGCAGCAGAAAATGTAACTTTGTCATAGGAGCTGCAAGCATAAAAGCAACAATATGACAAGTTTGCTTCAGAAGTTTCAGGCTTTGGAAAATAACAAGATAAAAAATGATAAAATGTATGTCGAAGAGATGCAGAGGACACATCAGCTTGAGAAGAAAGTCAAACAGTTAAAAGATCAAACATTCATGGCAGATACCTTGACCCAAGCCAAAGAAGACATTTGGTTTAATATTGCTAACTTTGTTTCATAAATATGGCCTTCTGTTAAAATTATTTTTGAACAACAGGAACAAATTCATGACTAAGATAGAAATTCAAAAGGAAGTCTTGGATACAAAGCCTAAAGAAGCCACATCTATGATCAAGGTATTGAATTCTAAAAGCAAGGA
The DNA here is from genome assembly GCA_000404065.3 of Pinus taeda. Lineage (NCBI taxonomy): Eukaryota > Viridiplantae > Streptophyta > Pinopsida > Pinales > Pinaceae > Pinus > Pinus taeda. Next base: position 7,175 of record APFE031671342.1, on the reverse strand, counting down.
AGAGCTACAGGAAATAAATATCACTGATAGAACAGGTACCATTTTAGAGATAAAGAAAGTCCTATAGAAGAAGAACCTACTGACTCAGCTGGAAACCAAATGTAAAGCTTTGGACATTGATGTCCAAAGGTTTCGTTCAAAGTTCAGTAGGTTAAGTAAGAAAAGGTTGCCACAATTAACATATGTTAATGATCAGTTAATAAAACTAGAAAGTTACAGTGAAAAGTTGTATACTATTGCTATTGATAAAGCACAGTTTGCACAAATGAAGGGACAGATTACAGGGAAGGAATTTTTGGAAGCATTGGAGCCAAATTTAATGATCAGACATGACATCAAAAACCTCTTTCTAGTAAAACCAACCTTTGAAAGTACACTAAGGTCGATGAGGTTTATAGAATGATGGTAAATCTGGAAATTCCATCTGATGATAAATGGAATCAATTGTGTGAAATAATTGATTAGCCTTTTATCCAAATAGGAAAAAGGATGAATCATACAAGACATCAACACATCTAGGAACAACCATCAACAATTACCAACAATCTATAGCAAAATAGGGACAAGTCATGCAACAATTCATATTTCCTATTTTATATCAAGTTATTTTTGTAAATTAGTTTAAGATATTTTAAGATATTTTGTCTAGTCCTAAGCTAGTATAAATAACTCTATTTCCGAGTTATCAAGGGTCGAACCCTTCCATAAGAAATTTTGTAAGCATCGCTGTACAAACTTTTTCTAGATCATTGATAATAAAGCAAAGGATTCTGAATTTGATCTCATACAGTCTCGTTATCTTTCGTAAGTCTTTCATGTGTTTTATTCACTCTGTTCATTTTGCATATGTTTAAATTTTACAGAGATATTAGGTAAGAATAAATGTGTCACAATTATTCTTAAAATTCCTTCTGAAGTTATTATTATAAAGAGATTGAGATATTGGATTGTTTGTCTGAAAGGCTCCCTCTAAATCATAAAATTATCAGTATCTTATGTAATTTTAAGCATGTTTTGTTTAACTTTTGAACATTGGTCAAAGGCTTTCCCACTTATGATGATTTATCTTTCTATCTGAAATTTAAAGTAGTCATATCTCCTTAGAGTTCTTTTTGTACATTTTGTCAATTTAAATCATTGTGTTGAGTTAAATAACAACCCTTTGATTATCTATTAGTACTATCTAAAGGGTTAAATACATCACTCTTATAAGTTGTTTTATGTATTGGTCCTCCATAAAAACCCAAAACCCAAAAACGATTATCTTAGATGCTCTGGCATGATCAATTGACCATTATCATCTCAGAGGTACAACATAGGGATAATGAATGGTTCACATCACTTAAACTAGGTTAATTTCTTTTTGGGTTCCTTTTTCGACTCCGTTATTTCTTCTCGATATCTTGATCTCCCCTGTAATTGAGGAACCCCATTCTTCTCCGAATATTGATCTTATTGGTTAGGGATTCCATGAGGATCACAATATATTTTATATCTACAACTTGTACTTCTTTTCATGAAAACCTCTCCTTGGAGGGATTAGGAGGGTTATTCACAAATTTCTTGGCCATGACTAACGTTTTGTGACTTTTGGCTTAATTGATATGGATCCCACGCAAATCCCCCCGGTATACCTAAAGAAACCTGTGTTGATACAATATGAACCATAAACTACCATGGATATTCGACATGACAATTCTTCATAACAAATCTACTAAAATATATTATAAAATCTGAAATCTACATTATGAGGGTTTATTTTCCTTAGATTTTTGGATCTATTAATTATTGTTTATTCTGTATGCATGCAAATTATAATTATAAAAAAAATATACATCGAGAAAATAAAATTTCGCAAACCAAAATTGACACAAGTTATATATCGAGAAACCCTTTTGAGAGAAAGCCTAGCTGGAACGTGGGGCTTCTCTGCTCTCTTTCTTTGAATTGAAAATATATGCAAGTACAAAGAAGTGAGGCATGTGGTTCATGGGTTTCTACACTGCTCAATTTTTCTCTATTTTATTTGTATATCCTTGAAAATATTAAGTAAAAGGCTATAAAACATTGAAAATATAGATTAGCAAAGAGGGTTGGTAAAACGAAAGCAAATGTGTAACCTCCAACTTGAGAACCTCTTTGAATCTCTCCATAATAGTATCATTAGGCATAAAGGGTTTGAAGTGATTGAATTAGACTGACAACTTTGAACCACATCCTTAAAGGAAAGAGGGTTTGAGGATGATCCACAATTACCCATGGCATCACTAAAGGGTTGAATCTTTTACAATTTCATAGTCAAACAATAAATAGTTATCATCAAGTTGTTTACCTTCAAAAGTAAGTTGATACTCGACCATTGAGATCCCCTACTTGAGTGCCAATTTATGTTTAATATATACAACGTAAGCAAAAAAAACCAAACCCACAAAATTGAAATTTTCCCTATTAACATGATAATGATTTGAACACTATCAATGTGATCATAACATTCTCTATTTAATTTCATCACAATAACCACTTCATAAGAAAGCATTATCATAAATAAATATTTTAATGGTCATGTGAATTAAATTATAATTATTTCAATATGAACAATTTAGGAAGAAAAAGGAAGCCCATCAAGGTATCTGGCAAAATGTCTCCAATGTGACCATATTCTACGTGAAGTAAAACTTCTTACGTCAAAATGATTCCAAATGGTAAAGGTTATTGGAGTATATTTTCAAATTTTGATCTTATATTCACACCAGGACATGGGTTTGATTTCACTATTTTATAAGCCAAGTGGTAGTTGACCTTGTTCTTATATTCACACCAGGACATGGGTTTGATTTCACTATTTTATAAGCCAAGTGGTAGTTGAGCTTGTTGAGAAATTAATGTTTTTGGTGATTTTATTGGTGTTTTAATTTTACTAAATGCAGATGGTGTAAAGTGGATTGTAAAATTATTTTGTAGTGAAAAAAAATGCTTGCAGTAAGAAAAGTTTAAAAAACTAATAATAATGTATTGGTGAAATGAGTTTAAAAGAAATATTTTATTGGTGAATGGAGTTTTAAAAAAATAAAAATAAAAAATTTTATTTGGTAGAATTTTTAATGGTGAAAAAGAATTGTTGGTAAACATTTGATTCAAAACCATAAATAATAGGTTAATGTGGTCTGCCGGAGCATTAGTTATAAGTAGTTTTTAATAAGGGCATGCTGGAGTGACCCGTCATGCTACGAGAAGCACATGTTATTTTTTACAAGGTCAAGTTGTAGAATTGTCCACCGAAGGCATTCTATACCCAGAATGCTATCCTAGATAATTGATGAATGTTGTAGAGGGCATGGATTCATAGATGGTAGTAGTTCCATATGATGGTTAGTATCGAGACTGACTCGTTGGACTCTGAGATGTTGAGAAGCATAAATTCTACAAAGCACGCCAAAGATGGTATTAAGCCGTTATGTCTTAAATGGATAAGTGACACAATGGTAGTTTTAATGACATGAGATGCAGAGTTTCCTATGTTGCTATCTCTATCAACGGAACCCCCTTCCATGAGGAATCTCTTAATAGGTGTGCTACATTTCCTCCCATATTGTCTTCCAACAACCTATTGGTAATGAACAAACCAAGTGAACAAGAATTTTATTGCCATTAATATTATTAAAATTAAGTAATACTTAAATGTAATTTTTTTTATCATAAATAAATATTTTAATGGTCATGTGAATTAAATTATAATTATTTCAATATGAACAATTTACTTTAAAATAATAAAATAATAACAATAACAATAATAAAATATAATATCTATATATTATATAAAGTAATTGATACCTCAAACTTCTTTAAGGAGAATATTACTATATAAAAAAAATATCCCAAAAATGTAACATTCATGTTTTTGTAATTGAGTATAAAAATGTTTGCCATGTCAACGTAGGTAGGAGGTAGGATATTTGAATTAGTAGTACTACTTATGGAAAGATTTTATTTTGTTTGGATGGGTAGTTCCTAGTTTCTTGATTGGGCAGCCGCGATATCTGGTCAAGTTTGTCTTTAGTCAGCACGCCTTGCAAACACATGTTTCGATGCCTGCTATGTTGTAATGCAGCAGCAGAAATAACATGATCTCTGTCAGCTGTGGGACGGGGCTTCTGATGGTAATAACGAAGAAATTGACGAGAACCAAGTATCTTGTTTGACTCTGATGTTGTTCCATCTTCAGACTTTCTCTTGATGACTAGTTCAGTACCTCCTAACCCCAACTCGAATTTAACTTCTTTTTGTGCAGCCACTATTTGCGTTTCATAAAACTGATCTAAATGCCTATTTTCTTCTTCATCTCCATCTCCATAGTGTAATTTGCAGTGGCTTTTAGAGATCATATGATTCCTAACAGCTTCTAGGCTTGAAAATGGTTGTCGTTCCTCATTGCAATACAAACAAATGAAACCGTTGGCAACCTGCGATGGCATAAAAAAATGAAAAAAGGAAAAGAGAATAAGAATTCAATTCCAATTCTGAGCTTGAAATTAGTTGAAAGAGAAGAGAAAAGAAATAATACGATATAATTTACATACATATGATCTTGAGAAACATCATATCCTTATGAAATATAAATAAACATACCTTACCCCCAAGGTAACTGAGTAATCCTCGGGGATCTTTCAAAGATTCTGCATGAGGAATAAAAAGGCCATGCTGCTTGTGCATATGCTCTATACACCTCTCAACGGTCCCTGCATCTGCCCTGAAATCACATATGAAGCAGCGGGTGGCATCCCACTGTGGTGATTCGGAGGAGCTGCTAAAAAAGTCGCTGCCATACATCTGCTTCCTCTTCGACTGTTCATCACGAAAAGCTTGCCGTTTATTTTCAAATAAATCTTCTGCCACTGGAGGAAGGCCAACAACCTAAGAAATTGAGAATGAGAATGAGAATGAGAATGCATTAATAATTTCCGTTAAGATAAAATACATTCCACAAGTTGAAGTAAAAGACAGATAAAACTTAAAATACTATACTGTCCATTCCATTCTATTCAGAGGTGTGATAATAACAAATTAATTAGTTAATGCATATACCTCTCTCTTGAGATTGTAGCGGTGCCACTGAGACTTGCGATGTAACACCTGCTCTTCCTCCTCATCGAATTGGGCACTGCAGGTGCTGCAGCCAAATGCCATTATTGTTTATTAAAATTCAACGGTCCCCTTACTTACTTACTTACTTGGGCTCTATGAACGTTATATACTTCTTTCACTCTCACTCTATGCTTTTGAAAATAGAAAACTGCCATTTGATTTATACCACATTGGCCTTTCATGTCCGGAAACGTCAGGTCATCACGTCTGACCTTTCACGTCGGCCGGAACGCATCCTCATTACTTGTAAAAATGTACAACAATCCCACTCTGTGATTAAAGTGCTCATCGACTATAATTATTCCTTTCATAAGATTATGATACTCACACAATAAGCAAGATATCCTTTGTTGGAATGTTTTTTTTTTTAAATTCCACTAAATTAAGTAAATTGAAAATATGTTTTTTAATATTTTAATTGAATATTTATTAATATATAAATCGATTTCTCATATATATAGGTAATTATTCTAAATTAATTTTCATTCTTCTAGAAAAAATTTAAAATTATTTATTAAAAAAGAACGTTGCAGTTATGTTAAAACTCACTCTAAATTGAGCTTGAAACACTTGCTTTAGAGACAACCTACTAAAAACAATATTAAATTTGTGCTCGATTTATTTAACAGTTTGTATGTATGGCATGTTTATATGACCATATGAAATTGTTCCATATGATTGTACAAAATTGTGCGATATCTATAGGCAAGCATGCATTGTCAAAATTGCATCTTTCCTTGGTTCTCCATTAGTTTGTGTGAAAACCACTATCTCTACCTATCTTTATACTTTCTGCCAAGACCAAAGCCCTAATATATTTTTTAGTTTACTCCTATTCCATGTCATGGATGCATGAAATATAGCTTTATAGACTTATTTCAGCGAATATGAGGTTCACTTTCTTTTATAAAGTCAATTCTAAAATAAAATTACTATTTTAAATTTGCTTTTTCCAAAATATTTGAAATGACATCTTCTTTGTTCACACTAAACTTATTTAGAGATTCCTATTCAAGCAATAATTCTAAAAGCTTCTTCTTAGTGAGGAAGGAATTATGTATCAATCCAAGTCTACTTTTGAATTCATCAAACTTCCTTCTTGCCAAGTGCTTGGTAAGAATATTTAACTATTAGTTGATATGTGGGAATATACTAAAGCTTCTTTGCTCCCTTCTAAACACTCTCTCATATTAAGTTCCAAAACCTCTTAGAAGAAAATTTATAGTGAAAATGTCAAGTGACCTATTTACCCCATAAATCACATTTTGGCTTCAACCTTAAAACTCCGTGAATGACCCTAAGTCTCTTCCTCGGCTTCTCCTTTGCATCTCAAGTCTCTACACTAAACTCCATGAATGACTCCTTTTATCCAAAAGAGCCCATTCAAATCTAAGTAACACTCAAGTTTAAGATAAAACAATTCTAAATATAATAAAAATGTAAATTATTTCAACACTATACATGTATATAAATATTAATATGTAATGTGTTAATATAAATATAACTGATTGTGCACAACGTGTAATTAATACTCGTTCCATGCAAAATCCTTCAACATCAAGACACATAAGCGTAAGTAAAAAATTTCACTTATAAGTGCGAATGAAGCACAAAAAATGACCAGTTCTAGAAATAAGTATGCTTTATTGTTTTTAAGAGAAAATCAATCAATAGAAGAGTCAGTGAGAGGATAGTCATCCATGGAGGGGTGTACTCGAAACCAAAACAACAACTAGAAGAGTTGTTACAAGAATACGAGGATGTTTTCTAGGAACCTAAAGGGTTACCACCCAAGAGAGAAGTGGAACATGAGATGCATCTATTGCCAAAATCCCCATTACCAAATATTGGGGTGTATAGGTAGTCTACTATAAAAGCAAGTGAGGTGAAGAAGAAGTTTTGACAACTTCTAGAACATTGCACCCATCCTAATGGATATGGGCTTGTATGATCATGAACTTCCAATCCCAATTTGTTGACTGTCTTTGCCACAATGATATTTTCCCGTGATCCCAAGTCAAATAAAGCATCAA
>APFE031671339.1:57736-108722 GCA_000404065.3 Pinus taeda | reverse complement strand
ACCAATAAATAGGCCTTCGAGCCTCATTGTAACAGAGTTCAGAGGCATGTAGCCACACATCTCTTCTCAGAGATAAGCTACCATCGCCCTAGCTGGTTTATTTCTATTTCCGGTTGTAAGCATATTTCAGTATTTTCCATTAATGAAATTAGTATTATTTTCGCTGCATCTTTGTGTATATGGCTATCTCTGTATTTTATTGCGTTCATGTTTAAGTCTGGATCAGTTTAAACTGGAAACAATGATGAAAATTTATATCATCCATCAATATTTAAAATCCAATGGAATCAAATTCCTTTAATTCTGACACCACTAGAGCTTTGCAATTTGGACATTAACTCTTTTGAAGCAACCACTCCTTAATACATGCATCATGAAAACGGTGATCACAATTTAATCTACTCGGCTCATATCTATCTTCATATTCTTCTCACACTAATCAATAAACTCATGTGATAGATTTGTGGAATATGGAAATTACTAACTAAATTCCTTACAACAACAAGTCGTTCACATCCTCTTTATGTCTACCAACACAAAAACGGGAATCAGGGCCTCCTCCTATTTGCATCAAACTTCTCCATGTGGTTACACATCCACATAGACCTTTGTAAATCTTCATGGAGATATATGCAATTAATACCAAATAAAAATTATACCAAAAAAACTTACTATTCAAAGTTGGGGAAACGAAACAATTACTCCTCCAATGTCTTTCTCTCTCATATACGCTACACATTACCTAGGGTGCAAAGATATAAGATATGGTTATGTTTATTAATTGGTGTTGGTGTTTTTAAAACATATAGTAAGTCATGGTGCTTTAAAAATGTATAGTATGAACTAATGTGTACTGGTGTGTATTAATATTAAATTTATAAGTGTAAAAAAAACACTTATGATAGTTTTTTATCATTGGAAAATTTAAGTTATAAAAGGCATCTACTAAAACTTTCATCCTAAAATTAATAGATTTTAGAAGGCGTTATTTTACTAATGGTTTCCAAATTTGTAACATTAAAAAAATCTAATAAACTCTCTTTGGAATAATATTTTCCAAAAAAGATAAGAAGACTAGCATCTCTAAACATTTTAGGGAGATAAAAATAAGCAACACACCAAAGTGCCTCATTTAAATCCATATTCAAGAATATATCTTAACCAAAGGAACCCATTGGTCCGACAACTTTGGACTTTGATCACTTGCACTTATCTGGTCATTCTCTTTAGGGTTTTTATTTTCATTGGTGTTTATTTTAGATGTCACTGTAATACTAAAGGTATATCTAATCTAATAATTTGCAGCTGAGATACATCAATAATTTATGAATGAATGAGTAAGAGATGAGGTCTCTCAACTTTACTCGAGTGGAATCTAGAAATAATTTTTCCTAGTCTTATCACAATAAGTCAAGTATATTTCTCAACTTTATTAGAGTGGAATCTAATTTTAGAAATCTATACTTAAATTTTATGGAAATGAATCAAATATATTTCTCAAACTTAAATCTCAATAAATGAGACAACAAAATATATTCCCAACCATCAAAATATGTAACAAACATATATATTTAAATCAAATATATCTTTGAAAAATGAATTCAAATAAACAAGACAACAAACTATACCTATACTCCCAAGTTCAAGATTATTTTCTAAAACTTCTTACGTATATATTTTAGTTATTCTTTATTAATGGCTATTACAAAATTAAAAATTTAAAAATAACCCTTTTACCAGCCATAGTGCAATTTAAAAAGATACCCTTTTTTCTAAGACTTCTTAAGTATACATGTTTGGTCAATTCAATGTCCTTGAATTGACAATCATAAATTGTCTACCACAGTGCATAAAATGATGAAGTATAGGTGCACAATATGTGCTTAGAAGTCGTTTTTAGCAGGTCAATATGTGTCTAATTTTAAGATGGAGGTGATGTTTTTCAATTTTATTAATGTTGTAATTTTTAAGGATGTTGATCAGGTTTCCTAAGAATTAATCTCTATTCAATCAATTTATGGATGATGCGAGGGTGATTTTTCTTATGTTTGATTGTTGGGATTTGATTTAAAATCTCTTTGTTGCAGCTCCTAATTCTCTAAATGAAAAATGAAACCTTACGCTAGCAGCTATGAAGGAATACTATTGAACACAATTTTTTTAGGAGAGGTCTTCTCGCTTGTTCAATTTCTGCTCAAAAAAAGTAATCCAAGCCACATCTATGAATTGAACACACTTAAGTTATGTTGGATAATAAGTAAACAAAATAATTGTGCAGTATTAGGTATAAAGCAAAGTAAACAACAGTCTAATATAGGTATAAAGAAAAGTAGAGTTCTTATGCAAATAACAATTTGAAATCATTAGACAATATGATCACACAAAATCAAGCAATTGAATAATTGAAGGAAATCAAATTGTATTTGATTAAAACCTGCCACTATTTGTAGGGGCCCTCCACATAGCAGTTCAGAGCTTCAATTAGTACAACACTTGCATACAAAAGTCAAATTCATTCACAAAAAATTCAAAAATTGTTTAGAAAACATATCATTCAACACACACCCAAATAACAGTGCGACCATTAGCTTTATATCATGTATCTTGCATAACTGCATGAAAATCCTATGCCTAATATCTCTTAATCCTATCTAAACTTATATCATGAAACTGTCATTTTTCTATTTTGAAAGCAAAAAGATAAGGTTTCAGCTAATCTCAGGCTCTTTTCTGCATTAATCCAGTGGTTGACTTGTTTGACCGTGATCTCTTGTGCCTTTTTTAGAAAACAGTTTCGAGTGGATAGCAAGGCATCCATGAGGGAGTCATCTTCTATCCATCCACATCTTTCTTTGCTGAAATGGAGCTCTGGAACGTTGTGAACAATGAAGGCAACTATGGAATCCTGGACTAGTTGCGAAAACAGGTTGATTCAATAGCTAATTACAACTTGAATTAAAACAATAGGGTATACAACTGAATATGAACAAGAAAACATACTAATGCATACCTTCATCAATACCTTGTAGATATGGATTTATTGAGTGGTAAATATATATGAAAAAGAGAGGATTATTGGGCAAAAGGATGTCATGGTAGGACAATCTTCAGACTCTACATTCCCCCAGACTAGAGATGTTGTATGTCGTCATACACCTTTTCTTTGTCTTCTGCTTGTGTCTCTGGTTTGTCATCTCCCTCTTTCATTGTTTTCTTCCTTTTGGCAGAGATTTAAATTCTAGGCCTCCTCATTAGCATTTTGTACTTTAAATTGATTATCTCTCTCTGCATAATTTTGTTCTCTTTCTTCAACTTCTTGCTTTTCTTATACCACAAGCTTAGATGTAGAATTAGGTTATCGCTCTTTGCAAGCTGTATCTCAATCTGTGTCTTCAGGGCTTGATTTTCATTTTTAAGATACTGATTTAGTGTTTCTAATTCAAAGATCTCCCGCTTCAAGATGTTTCAGGCCGATTGTTCATTTACCTGGTTGCTCCCTTCTCCAGGGTTCTGTATTGTCCCCTTTGTTGTTGTCTCCTTCCTCTCCTTTGACTCTATGTAGTCATATATTTCCTGTTGTGTGGGGTCAATACCTAGACTATGTATCGGGCTTCCTAGAGGTGAGTTATATGGATGTGGTGATGATATTGGTGGCCCTTTTAGAGAATTCCTAGGGCATCCAATTGGCTCATCCTCTATTGGAGTGTCCTCTATTGGCTCCTCTTCAGTTGGCTCACTTTCCTCCTCAAGTTTAATGTATCTTATAGTTTTTGAGGTTGTTTTTTCACTTGTGCTTAACCTCATGCTCCTTCTCAATCCTGGGGTTTGTGTTTTCAGCAATTTCCTTTGCTTATTCTTTGATTTTTCTTTTATAGGAGAGATTTTAGTTTGTGAGAGTTCTTCTTTACCTAGGCTAGCTTTCTTCCTTCTAGGGTTTCCCCTCTTCAATCTCTGCAAAATCTTTGCTATAGGCAACTCTTCTTCTGTTACCTCTGTCTAAGTTTGAGGTGCATGTTCCTTTATCATTTCTATGGTTCTTTTTCTCCCTCTGAGGGCCTTACTTCTACTTGGTTTTTCTTGGGATTTTTCTTCGAAATGGTTCCTTGTTAAGAAACTTTCCCAGTCATCCCCTATACTTTGGAGGTGAAACTTGACCAACATTTTCACGGAACCATGATGGTACATGGTGTTTTCTCTGCATTAAACTTTCTTCTGAACATTTGTAGCCATTTTCCTGAGGTTATTCAATAGAAAATAGGGGAGTTTCTTCTGATGATCCTCCAGGAAGTGCATCATCATTCTAACATTATAGAAGTACATTTGTCCAAACCTACCCTCACAAGTGATAAAATTTTGAAGCACAAGAAATAAGTTTCTCCATTTGTTTTTAAGAGCAGAGCTTGGAATATCTTTTTTCTATACCATTGTTTCTAGGTTTAGATTCTTGAGGAAAACCCTCTAGTCTTCGCTATCAATCCCTCTATTCTTAAACCATTTTATCCATGCCTCGGCAACTCAATGGCCTCAACAATCATAGACTCCATTACTATGCACTTTATGTCCACTATTTTCGACCTCCATTCCATCGAAGGAACGTGCAAATGTCTTGGTTACCTCTTTGTGGAAACTGCTAAACTTCTCAATGAACTGCAACCACTGTCTTCTTTGCAGCAACTCCCTAGTTTGTGGGTACCCCTCTAGGAATTGCTTACCTACTGGCTCAGTTCGAACAATTACCCCCATGCTGAAGGATACTTTACCTCAAAGATTGGTTACCTTGACAGGAAAATGGGATTGGTCAGGTTTGTTGGCTGGCGGAAAGATGGTGTGATTGTGAAAGAATAGAGGATTGTAGGAATAGGGAAGAATGGATGGGTTAAAAAGAGGATTATGTAAATGGATGCGACCGTTATGCGCATTCAAACTTATGATTTGGTAATTAATATGGAAGATTTGGCACAAGGTCATGATGTGACTTTTAGAGTGGTGGCATATGATATTTCGTTAGACGGCCATTACCCTTAGGTTATGATGATTGCACTCTAATATTGTATTTCCTTACTCATACATGTTATATATATTTCCCTATTGTTAAATTAAAGCAATGCATAACTTCTGTTGCTAACCTTATTTTCTATCCTTTAATCTTCTATAGGTGCATCATTGTCAATTGTCCTTTAATCCAGATCCCAAGCATTCTTGTAGACTTCCAAATCATTAGGCTGCAAAAATTTGTTTGGCTGTGGAAACTTGTCCAAGCTATAGAAAGTTGGACGAGTTGTGGAAATTTGATGTTTCTGCAGCTTAAGAGAAAGAAACCTTTAGTAGATGAGCTTAATATATATATAGTATAATATATATATAATATATATATACATAATATATATATGTTGGTATGTATGGATGTTGTATGTATGTAGTATGTATGTATGTATGTATGTATGTATGTTGTATGTTGTATGTATGTTGTATGTTGTAAATGTATGAATGTATGTAAGTATTTATTTTTTAATTTTTTAAAAAAGAAATTGAAGTGCAATAAATTGGTTTACCTTAAATTTCGTGTAAATATGTGCAAAAACATGTTGTTTTTTCATGTTTAATTATATATATATATAAATATAATATATATTATATATATATATATTATTTTTTTATTTTTTATTTTTATTTTTTTTATGGAACAAGCTGAATAAAATTTCTAAGGTGGAAAAGAAGAAGAATTCTTCTTGACCATCTTAAGTTCTGAATTATCCTGAAATATTTTGACAAATTCCTCTCTTGTTAATGGTTTCTAGTAAAGCTTGAGTCAATGTCCATTTACTAATAGAGGAGTTCCTTCTTCATTAATAGTCCTAATTCTCGCTGTACCATTATCAAAGATATTCTCAACCTCATAAGGTCCAAGCCAATGGGTTTGGAATTTCCCTTGAAAATTTTTGAATTTTGAATCAAAGAGCAATGCCCAATCTCCTGGATGAAACTTCCTTTCTTTAGTGTACTTATCATGCCATCTTGACCTCTATTTTTGCACTAAGTTGGTCCTTAAAAGGCTTCTTCTCTAATCTCATCGAGTTCATTTAATTGTGTCATCCTTTACTTCTGGGTTTCTAACAAGTCAAGATCTAATTGAACTGTTGTCTTATAGGTCTGGATCTGGAACTCTATTGGAAGTAAGACTTGCTTCACATAAACAAGTTCATAAGGAGTATGTCCTATAATATTCCTCCATGTAGTCATATAAGCCCATAAGGCTTCTGGAAGTTTCTCTACCCAGTATTTTCTGTGTAGATGTACAATCTTTGTAAGGATAGCCTTGATCACTTTATTTGTGGACTCAACTTGTCCATTTGCTTGTGGGTGATATGGAGTTAACTTCTGATGTTTTATCTTGTATTGGTCCACAAGCTTCTACACTAGTCTAGATGTGAACTATGTTCCTTGATCTGTTACAATTTATGTTGGCACACCAAAGCGAGTAAAAATATCCTCAAAAATAAATGAAACTACAGTGTTTTCAGTGGAAAAAGGAAGTTCTTTAGCTTCTACCCATTTAGTAACATAATAAGTACATACCAGGATATGTTTCTTCTTCTTTGAAGGCGGGTTGATTGGTCCAACAAAATCAAATGCCCATTTTTCAAATGGTTTGATAAGTACCTATGGCTGCAATGGCATCTCATTTGAAAGAGTAGATTTGACCATTCTCTAACAACTGTCACATCTCTTAACATATTCCTTCGTGTCCTGAAAATGGAAGGCCAATAATATCCTAAAAGTAAGATTTTGTAAGCGGTTCTCTTTTAAGAAAAACGTTCTCCACATGGCCCATTGTGACAAGCTTTTAGTATTTTTTGTATTTCATCCTCTCGAACACATCTTCTGATGATGAGGTCTAGTCTTGTCTTATACAATTCTTCATTTATCCATGAGTAGGATGTGCTATTTTGGACTATTCTTCTTTTTTCTCTAGGAGTTAAATGAAATAGCATTTTTCCTGTGGCCAAATAGTTAGCAATATCTGCATACCAAGGTGATTTAGTAGATACTGCAAAAACATATTCATCAAGAAATTTATCTTCTACGGGTCTATCATTGTTTTCATTTTGTATTCTAGATAGAAAGTTAGCAATTGTGTTTTGTTTTCCTGGCCTATGTAGAATGGTTATATTGAATTCTTGTAAAAGTAGGAGCCATCTGGTTATTCTTCCATTAGTGACTGGTTTATTCATTAGGTATCTAATGGTAGAATGGTCTGTGTGGACAAAAGTTTCATAGCCAATTATATAATGTTTGAATTTATTAATGGCATGAATCATAGCTACGAACTCCTTCTCGATTACAGTATAATTTAACTCTACAGGGGTTAAATTTTTACTGGTATAATAAATGGCATAAGGAATGAGGTCTTTTTGTCCCAAAACAGGTACTAAGGTTGAATTTGAAGCATCTGTTTAGATATGGAAGGGCAATTTCCAATTAGGTCCTTTTAAGATGGGTGCTTCAAAAATTATCTTTTTCAATCTTTCAAAGGCAACTTGACATTCAGAATCCCAGCTAAATTCACAGTATTTTGTAAGTAATTTAAAGAGTAGGGATGCAATTTTTGTGTAGTTTTATATAAATCTTCTATAGTATCTAGTGAAATGGAGAAAAATTCAGACATCCTTTTGACAACTTGGCACTGATGACTTGGAAATGACTTCCACTTTAGATGAGTCTACCTTAATTCCATCTCTAGAAATATGGTGACCTAAAACAATTCCTTCGTTAAACATCATGAAACATTTTTCATGGCTCAATGAGAAGTTTGTTTATTGACATCTTATTAATACTTTCTCAAGGTTCCCTAGTGCTTCATTGAAAGAATCCCCATAAACTGTGAAATCATCCATGTATACCTCCACACAATCATGTATAAGGTCAAAGAAAATGCCAAGGACAACCTTTTGGAATGTTGTGGGAGCATTACATAACCCGAAGGGAAGTACTAAGTAAGCATAAGTTCCCCATGGACAAGTGAATGTGGTTTTATCCTGATCTTTAGGGGCCACCTGAATCTAGTTGTATCCACTGAACCCATCCAGGAAGGAAATATATTTCTTCCCTGCTAAAGTATCTAAGACCTAGTCTATGAAAGGTAGTGTAAAGTGGTATTTTAATGTTGCTTGTACCCTGTAATTGATGCACACTCTCCATTTTCCATTCTTTTTGGGGATGATTACTAGGGGTGAAACTCGCTGACTGTCAAATATTGGATAAATGAAATTTACATTTAATAATTTCTGCAATTCTTCCTTAACAATTTCTTTTAGATTTGTGTTCATTATTTGTTGAGGTTGTCTAAATGGTCTTGCATTTTTTTCAATGTAGATATGATGTATGCAAGTTTTAGGATCAATCCCTCTCATGTCAGTATATTCCCATGCAAAAGTAGAAGAATGTTTCTGTTAAATCTCTATCACTTGTTTCTTTTGAATGTCTTCCAAATTTTCATTGATATCTAAGGTTTTTCCTGGAAAGATTTCTATCGAGGAATTTCCAAATTTTTCCATTGAAAACAATGATACTTGTTTAGAGGAGAGATATTCATTTCGAATACACTCATAATCTAAGGAAGATTCATTATTTCTAGCAGATTTAAAAGTTTGTCTTCCTCTTTTACTTGTTCAGTGACAAAAATGGGTTGTATGTCTTCTCCATCTTCTACCCATTCTTAAGTTCCTATATCTATTGTTGTTCTTGAAGGGGGATATAATGTAAATTTCTTTGTATAACTTCCATATGAGATAAACATATCACCTGACCTATAGTTGATGAAAGTATCTGTTGTAGCCAACCAAGGTATTCCTAGAATTAAGCGATGTCCTCCTAGATTGTTCTTGGGTGTTAGGACCATGAAATCAACACGATATTCCCAAGAATCTAAGAATACACAAACATCCTCTAAAACACCATATGGTTTAATAATAGATCTATTTGCTAATTTCAACAAGCTTGGTGTGTATTGAAGATTAGGAAGCCTAAGTGTGTCCATAACTTGTTTGTTCATTATGTTTGTGGCTACCCCTAGGTCAATCAGTGTGTTTGGTATTTCAGTTCCATTGATGTGAATTTTTACAATGGGGCTTCCTAGATGTAGATATTTTTGGATTGTCGTCTTCCCCATCATAATGTTTGCAATTTTCCCAACTAACTGAATTAGTTTTATATCTTTTCTTCTTCTCCCTGATTGTTGTGTACTAAATTCCTTAATTATTTTTTAAAAAATTGGTATTTCTTTTATGGCTTGCAATAAAGGAATTTTAATCCAAACATTTCTCAGTTCATCCATCATATTGTAATCATGCGAGATAATTTGTTTCTCTACTCCTTCATCGATTTGTAACCTTTCTCTGAAAGGTGGTTTAACTGATATTGAAGGTTGTTCTATGACAAGAGAATTTATTGGAATTTCTTCTATCTGTCTAGTTCCTTTTTGAGGGAGAGAGGTCTCTCCTTCTTTTGACTGATTCTTATTTTTTTGAAGATCTGATTTTGTTATTTAGATGACAATAGGAGGGGTTTTTGGTAATACCCTTCCAAACCTTAATTGAACATTGTTTAGCTCTAGTGGGGTTATTACATAAGTTTGAGGATTCTGACCCTCCATGTTGTATACTGGTTGTTGTGGTACTTTATTATTAGGATTTGGAAGTGGTTGAGTGGGTAGTTGATTTGCTTTTTGTAGAAATGATAGGGAGATTTGTGGGCTTTGACTCTGTACTGGGACTTGTGGGAATTGATTGGTTTGAGGAATTTGATTAGACGAGGTTAAGAATTGTGGTGGAATGTAAGATGCGAGTATTGTTGATATTGAAAATAAGCTCTGTAAGGATTTTGCCATCTTTGATTCCAAGGTTGTGATTGTGGCAGAGCCCAAGGCTGCCAAGCTAAATTCCAATTACTTTGTGAATATTGGGAAAATTGTTGTGGTCTAAATCCTTGTGGTTGATTTGGTTGGGGGTTTTTCCATGGTCTTTTAGCTAAAAAGTAGAAAGGGTGTACTGGTTCTAAGATTCCTTTGTCATTGAATACAACCTTGAGACCTCGTAAGGATGGACATTCCTTTGTATCATGATTATCTACGCATATGACACATGCTCCTATGACTTTTGAGTCTAAGGGACATTCTCTTAGAGCATGTTTCTTCTGACATTTGGGACAGAAGATAGATAATGCAACATTTTCAGAATTTTGCTTGTTTTGTATTTTAAGGGTGTTTATTTGTTCACTTAAACTCCCTAAAATATATCTTTTAAAGGTGTGAAGTAGATTTCCTATTTCTACCCTACTAACTGTACCAGTTGTAGACTTGTTTATTCTTGATAAAGGAGGGTCTCTAGGACTCTTTCCAATTCTTGCTTTGCCCCTTGAGATATGTACACATAAATCACAAATATTTGCAAATGGTAATTGGGAAATATCTCCTTTTCACATTAGGTTAAGTAGATCGATATATTCATCTTTAACTACTCTGAGTAAAAGAGCTTTTAAGGTCTCTTCATCCAAATTATCCATTTTTGCTCTTTTAACATTATAAACAAATCTTTCTACCAAATCTTCAAGATTCTCATCTTCTTTCTGTGTCATTTTAAAGACTTCATCTTTAAGGTTACTAGGCATACAATAATCTCTATACTTTCCCAAGCAAGCCTCTTTCATCTGTGCCCATGTTGCTATGGAATGCACTCCTAGAATCATGAACCATTTTAATGTTGAGTCTTTTAATGTGGCAGGCAATAATTTCAACTTTTGAGCATCATGCAGATAGTCATATGATCTGCATAATACTTCAAATTTGAAGAGAAATGTATTTGGATCTTCGTTTCTTTTCCCATGGAAATTAGGAAGAATAGAGGGTGATATATTTTTCATTGTGAGGGTTGTATCTTCATCAAGAATAGGTAATCTCGAAGGATCTTGATTCCCTCTGTCTCTACCCCCTCCTCTACCTCTACCTCTCCCTTTTCCTCTACCTCCAACCTTATCCTCTTCACCATGAACATTATGTGCTTCTCCTTCTTCTTCAGCAGATAGATTCTTCGGAGCTAAGATAGTGTTCTTCTAATCTTTCTGGTTCCTCTATCAATGGTTGTTCAGAATAAGTTTCCAATTCCTCCTCTTCACTAGGAATTTCTAATTCTTCTCCCACGAATTGTTCACCAGTGGAGGACAGAAAGATTACTCTTGTGGTTAGGGATGTAGGATCTTCTTCAATTACAGCTTCAGTAGAGGAAGTAGGTGAAGTTTTGGATTGAATTTCTGATCTTGAGACATCAAGAAGTCTTTGTCGACCTCTAAAGGGAATTTGGGTTTGAGTGGATGGTGTTGAATCTTGAAATCATGGTGGAGTGAGTGGATTTGTGGGAATTAAACTTCTTCCTTGTCCTAAAAATCTACCCCTAGAGTCTCTATCCCTACGCATGTCATGCTTTAAATTAATGATGGTTTTGTTTGTTTGTTTTTTTTTTAATTATAATTTTACTTCCCCGACAACAGTGCCAAAATATTTGGTCAATTCAATGTCCTTGAATTGGCAATCATAAATTGTCAACCAGGGTGCGTAAAATGATGAAGTATAGGTGCACAATATGTGCTTAGAAGTTGTTTTTAGTAGGTTTTTATGTGTGTAATTTTAAGATGGAGGTAATGTTTGTCAATTGTATTAATGTTGTAATTCTTAAGGATGTTGATTAGGTTTCCTAGGAATTAATCTCTATTCAATTAGTGTGTGGATGATGCGAGAGTGATTTTACTTATGTTAGATTGTTGGGATTTGATTTTAAATCTCTTTGTTACAGCTCCTAATTCTCTAAGTGAAAAATGAAACCTTACTTTAGAATCTATGAAGGAATACTATTGAACTCAATTCTTTTAGGAGAGGTCTTCTCGCTTGTTCAATTCCTGCTCAAACAAAGTAATCCAAGCCACATCTATAAATTGAACACACTTAAATTATGTTGGATAATAAGCAAAGGAAATAAATGTGTAGTACCAAGAATAAAGCAAACTAAACAACAGACTAATCTAGGCATAAAGCAAAGTAGAGTTCTTATGCAGATAACAATTTGAAATCATTATACAACACGATCACACAAAACATAGCAATTGAATAATTGAAGGAAATCAGATTGTATTTGATTAAAACCTACCACTGTTTGTAGGGGCCCTACACATAGCAGTTCAGAGCTTCAAATTAGTACAATTCTTGCACACAAAAGCCAAATTCTTTCACACAAAATTCACAAATTGTTCAAAAAACATATCATTCGACATGCACCCAAATAACAACGCAACCATTAGCTTTATAGCATGTGTCTTTCATAACTGCATGAAAATCCTATGCATAATATCTCTTAATCCTATCTAAACTTATATCATGAAATCGTCGTTTTTCTATTTCGAAAGCGAAATGATAAGGTCAACTAATCTCAGGCTATGTTCTGTGTTAATCTGGCGATTGACTCGGAGTTTGACCGCGATCTCCTGTGCCTCTTTTAGAAAACAATTTTGAGTGGATAGGAAGGCATCCATGAGGGAGTCATCTTCTATCCATCTCAACCTTTTGTTGCTGAACTGGAACTTTGGAACCTTGCGAACAATGAAGGTAGCTATAGAATCCTGGACTAATAGCGGAAACAACTGATTCGGTAGCTAATTACAACTTCAATTAAAACAATAGGGTATACAGCTGAATATGAACAAGAAAACATACTAATGCATACCTTCATCAAAACCTTGTAGATATGGATTTATTGAGTGGTAAATATATATGAAAGAGAGAGGATTATTGGGCAAAAGGATGTCATGGTAGGACACACATCAGACTCTACAATATATCTTAGTTTTTCTCTATTAATGGTGATTAAAAAATTAAAAATTAAAAAGCATACCCTTGATTAGCGATACGGTAATCAAATAGTTTTGTACCCTCTGTGATTCAAAAGTGTTTGAGTGACCCATAAAATAAAAATCGTGGATGCTTGGCACCATCTCTGTAAGGGTGGATACTAAATTTTTCTATTGATATGGGAAATAAATGAATGCAACAACCTGGGAGCTCAAAAATCATCCACTAAAGCCAATGCATAGAAACAAAACAAAGTTCGCAAAAACTTACCCATGAATTTGGAGAGGGTTTGTGTTGTCTTTGGGAGCACTGATGTATGATGCAAACACAAGAACCTTTGGTTAAATGAAGAGACATGTTTCCAGAGCAACCTTTTGGCACAAGAATGAATTTGAATGGTCTGGTGCAGTCTAACCCTCAACCTTAGTCTAGGTATATACATTGATCCCGTGGTCGAAGTGCCCTATATGGGGTAATTCTATGCACCACACCCCAAAATAGAAAACCTCAAATTCCAGCAGACAACTCAAGAAGCCAACAATCAATTGAATTACCAAAACCTCGTGAATTCACTTTAGTCATGAGTGTAATTTTGGTTGTGTTTACAGTTGGAAATAAAGAAACTAGCTCGTCTCATCTCCACCCATGAAAACAGAAATTCTGAGTTGTACATATCATGCATCCAATCAATTGAGGACCTAAGTTTGGATTACGCAATTTTGGAAGAAGGATTTCCCAATTAAATATGGGTTGATTCCTCTAGGAATTGCACAAGGAAATAGGGGCTTGGCAAGGAACAAAATTGGCTAAGTGTTAGCTAGAGTGGGCTTCTGAGGCATAGATTTGATCATACTTTTGCAGGGATTGTTCTAGTGAGAACAAGCATTGTATTTTCTTCTTATATTTATGATTAATGCAATATAGATAGTGAGGGTTTTGAGTAGTTTCTTTCCCCAGAGAAATATTGTGTTATGTGCAATTGATATTCTTCCTCTTGCTGATTATTGTTTTCATCAATCATTATTGGTTGCCACTATTGGGAGTAGTGTATATTCTTATCTTATGTTTTAGTACATTACATGAGTTATTGAATCTACAGGAAAATCTACACAAGATGTGTGTTATGATGCCCTATAAAAATACCATCAATGAAAAAAAAGCGAAAAACTTGTTCTTTAGACAAGTCTGGGTGAACTTTGGGATAACAAGGAAAGCATCATTTCGGATAGGGATACAAGATTTCTCAGTGCATTCTGGACTACACTGTGGGAGAATATGGACACAAAGTTGAAGAGATCTACAACATTCCATCCACAAATAGATGGGTAGACAAAAGTAGTCAATGGGACTTTGGTGTAGCTTCTAAGGGGATACAACTAGAAGCATCCAAAGACCTAGGATGATAATATGGTATATATACAACATTCTTACAATAAATAAGTCCTCATTTCCATAGGAAAGTATCATTTTGAGACTTCATTTTGATATTTTATACCTCCAAATTTGGATGTTACATATGGGCAACAAGGAAGAGTGAGGGAAGATCTTATAGAGATGTTTTGAGTGCTGAAAAAAATTATAAAGAAGATCAGGAAAATCCATCTATAGGTACAAGACACACTACAAAAGTCATAGGAGAAGTATAAGTCTAGGCATGATCAACATAGAATAGAGAAATCATTTAGGGTGGAAGAGAGAGTATGACTGCAGTTGAACAAGTAGAGGTTGCAAAGTCCTGGTAAGAAAATCAAGGCGCTGAGGTATGGTCCCTTTGAGATAATGGAAAATATGGGTGATAATTCCTATTGACTTAGTTTACCACAATATACGCACATTTACTCAATTGTGAATGTAGAAAATTTGAAACTCTATGAGCCTTCCATGCTAGATCAGGAAAAGGAATTGGTCCTACATACAATGGAGGATTTGGCACCCAATGCTCAGGCAAAGTTGACAGAAGAAACAATTTTGCATAATTAGAACTATAATACAAGGGCAACATGACCTTTGGTGGATTCGATTGAAGGGACAACCTCCAAGCAAAGCTAAATGGTACACCAAAGAGAAGGTCAAGGAAAAATTTCCTCACCTCATTTAGTAAAATATTTTAGGGACCAAAAGCCTGCCAAAAATGTCGAGGTGTGATATGAATTGGATAATTATATTGTTTTACATCCATATCAATGCATTTGGAGTGGAAAAAGTGGAGGAATCAACTCACGGGACCGTTTTTATCAGTGTGACCCAGTTTCGCAAAACGATGTCTGAAACCTTCCAGTAGCATTTTGAGGCATCAAACAACATTTTTTGGGGGTAAAAAATTGCCACTTTAGCTCGACACATTTAATTCAATTCTACACACAGAGATCATTCTAACAGTGCAAGAAGCAATTGAATCGGAGTCTGAATGCAAAGTTACGCCACTTAGAAGTTGATCTTCTTGTTTTCACACCTATAGTTTGGGAGGATATCGTGTTAGCCCCCATTAGTCATGGAAAATGGGCTATCCATGTGTTTTTAATGTAAAAGACTCCAGAAGAGTCTATATTGTAACTCTAGTTAAGAGTTGATGTGGTACAACTTAACCACTAGTAGGCTATTGGGTTGTGTTATAACTGGGCCATTAGGAGGAAGAGGCATTCCATTCCTTTGAGAGATTTTTTGTTCCATAGTTGAGCAAAGATAGCCATGAGAGATAGGAGGTAGAGCACATAGAGAGGCTATGTGCACTGTAGCAACGCACAGGCCACATGCATTACTTCTTTGTACATGCAGCCTTATTTTTCAGACATAGAAAGAGAGTGAAGCGGACTCACCTTCTAGCTGGATTTTCTCCTGAAAGGTTTTCCCAGAGCATATCTTGTGTCTTATGTGTGTGTGTGTAAGCCTATTTTGTCGTTCTCTACTTTTCTGTATAATTTTCGTTCACATGCATGCACTAATTACAGTTAAACTTATAGATCTAGAAATTTAATAAAACTATAAGAGTGTAAAAAATTACAATTTTAATATATTATTATCAAATTTGTTGTGACAACCTCTCTAGTGGAATATCCACAATTGTTTACAGATCACATCCCTTGTATTCTAATTTCACTAAAGAGCAAGAGAGGTTGTTGTGGTGATAATGGAAACCGTTTCTCTTGTTGTCGTAAGGTATTACACCACCTAATGAGGCTTTGTAATGGGCTTGCCATATTTTGCAACACATGGGAGAATAAATGAAGCGTTGCATGGATGGATCATGGGGTTGTAGATGTGGTGGTGCATATATTGCACATACCAATAATCATAAATGGGACCATAAATGTGTGATATATATGAGATGTATGTTACCGAAAACTACCCACTAATTGGTCCATCAATCCACCCCACAATATCCCGTAATGGCCAACTCAATCGGCATTGACAACTCATACTGCATAGTTCCCCTAAACCAAGCTTATGATTTCAAGGTCATCTTATTTGTCGATTGAAAATTGGATTTCAATCATTTGTTTCTCATACTTATCATTTTGTGTTTTACACAGATTCTCATTTATAATTTTACATATCTCGTTTAAGTTGAACAAACAGCATTCACATGCGAGATTGTACACATCAACATAGAGAAACTCCCATAATAATTTTTTATTTTCTTTGTACTCCTAAATAATATATAGCTTAACGAAGTTGAAAACACAACTTTTGATAACATAATGTTGGGCACCTCTTTTATTGGTCATCAAACGAGGATGTCCAAGAATGGTAACATGAAATTAGGATTTTTTTTTATCTTAACAACAAAAATAAACAATGGTGAATGGTTAGTTGGTATGTCAATTTCACAACAAAAAATGGCTTGGGCAGCCAACTTGAAATAGCCACAGTAAAATGTGTCCTATGTTCTTAATCTTACAAGGGATTGAAGTCTCCCTCTGTCTTATATAAGATCGACTATTGAGTCCTCTAAGGAAAATTGGGAGAATGCTTCTTAAACTCTAATAATGAATTCAGGTAACTTAGTTTGGTTAAATATCCAAAATACTACTTCAATTATTTTGAGAAGCTTTGACCATAGGAAAGTACATGGTTTCCCTAGGTTAAGATCAGTAACATCTAGATGCTTTCATCATGGAAGAGCACTTAGATGCTTTTAACATAGAGGAGCTCTTAGGATGGAGTCATGAGCCCTTCATCCTATGGATAAATCCAAATTGAACCAAGAAGATCATGTTGATGTAATGTGTAAGAATCTCACACTTGAAGAGTGGTGTTTGAGACTACAAAATTTTCAACAAGTTTCGTGTATTTTCTGATGTGTAGTTTAAATGTTTCCACATAACATTGACATCAAATCCTGGATTTTAAATTATTTTACCTAACCTTGGCGTTTCATAATTGTGATTCGTTCAAATACGTTTAAAAATTTAAAGAGCATTGAGTGGATAGTCAAATTCCAAGCCCCCCCTCGACAGCCAACTCAATCGGCGTCGAAGCCGGCGGTCTTACCACACATATTCCCATGAGTCGGTCTAGACGACCCCATCACTACTCCAATCACTACTCTAGTGCAGAAGATATGACAATCGATAGATCCCATGCTATTGGGCAATTAATGTGGCTTGCCATCTTATGCAGCACCATACCCCGCCCCCATGGTATCGCCATGGGCATCCTCCGGCAGTAAATGCAGTGGGCAGTAAATGCAATGGTGCGAAACAATCTGATCGACCGAGATTTCCGGCTTACCCCAATAGATTTGCGGCTTCTATTTACATTCGGATCGGCTTGTATCTACCTGCACTAAATTATAATTTTCCCGCCGTCTGATGAATGAATTCCGCCGAATTCCGCCTTTTATATAACAGCTGAAGGGCGAACAATAGTATCCATGTTCTACGTTTTGAAAACCTGCTTTCTCAGACCTGAAGCTACGTACTCAGACCTGAAGCTGCGTTCTCAGACCTGACAGGTAAGTTTATTCTGCTAACATTACGATTTCGCATGGTTTGTCTGAGTTTTCTATGGCCGTGTAGAAAACCCTGGTGTCCTCCGATTATCGCCGAATATTTTTACAGGTCTTCCAAATATTTTTACAGGTCTTCCAGTGTCTTCCGGATCTTCCAGTCTCTGGGAAATTCGCTTTATACAATACAATGATATTTCGTTAAAAGCGCTTCCAGTCTTTCGTTAAAAGCGCTTCCATGAGTTACATTTATGAGATTTCCATTAGTTTCTGTTTTTTAATACTTAGGGTGTTTAAAATATTAGCGGAGGTTTTCCATTAATTTGAAATTTCTTTAATTTAATTTTTATTTATAAGTTTGAGGTTATTATTCATTAATTTATTTCTAAAAAGGTTAGATAACATGTTATCCTTTTATTTTTTAATTTATGTTTTATATTCTTAAAAACAAAACTGCTATTTCAGGTTAAAAATATTCCATTTCTTGCCATAAATAAAGCATGCAGGAAAAGTTTTCATTAGGATTTTGTTTTGTTAATAAGAATTTAGTGATTTTGGTTGATTTAGTAAAAAAAACTGTTATTTCAGGTTTAAAAAATATTCCATTTCTTGCTTTAAATCAAGCATTCCAGGAAAGTTTTCATTAGGATTTTGGTTTATTTAGTCTTCATAACATATAAATTTAGTATATTTGGATTAGTTCAAGTTTCTTAACATATAATTAAATTTTATGGAATATAATTTGGTTTATTTGTATTAGTTACTATTTATTAGTTTGCAATGTTAAAATAAATTGGTTACCAAAACTATATTGGGTTGCATGATTTTTCAATTTAATTTAATTTAATTTGGTCTAATTTTACATATGAATTTGTTATGATTTTGGTTTCAAAAATGCATATCTACTCATATTTATCTACATACATTCAATTTATAATACACATTTGCGAAAATAACTGTGAGATTAGATATGATTTTGTTTATTTAATTGAACACTACATATTTGTGAATGAAAGTTTATAGCTAGCCTCTTAAGAGAAACGAAGTGTGACATCGTTTTTAATTTGTTTTTTTTTAATTTTTCACAAGTCACATAACTTAATTAGTAAAGGAGTAAGTGGTCCATAATCCACACATATTGTTTTACTAACCAAAGCATTTTTACTTCATTAGCAATCATAACTTGAACAAACTAAATTTCCCCACAGGGGCCATAAAATAATTTATAGTTTAGGTTAGGACTATTGGGGGTAGGCATCAAATACTCTTGTTAATATCTAAATGGAAATTTTGTTATACTAAAATGGAAATAACTCACGTATTTGTCATTGAGATTTTGAAATTTGTTACCAAATGATATAGAACGAGTTATGGTTTATTAAGTTTTATGTCTTAGGAGCCAAATCAATGTTCTTAACATTTATTTATAAGTGGAGAAAGAAATACAACTAACACATTTTAATAAAAGCACACACATATTGAATAAATAAATAACCTACCGAGTTCATCAAATGTACTGACAAAAGTAGGATTCTAATTCTTACAACTAGCCGCAAAGTTTATGTTCCGTTAGAAAAATTCAAAATAATAAAACTAGTGCAGTCATAAAAATGAGATGGCTAATAAATATTGGTAGATATCAATTTTCAAGGAGACATGCCTTTCTCAATGTATATCAAAGTAAAAAAAAATACTTAAAAAAAAATTTAGGCATTTCCCTTCGACCCCTTCCACCTTAATCACTCATCACAAGTTGTACCATGAGACCAACATGGTGACACCACCTCCACAAAGGCATCATATGTCATACATGGTTAGTCTAAATTTGTATGAAATCTATAAGTTGATTAATAACCCAAATATTACCTTTACCAAAGTGGTTTACCTGAAAAGTGTAAAATAGTTACCTAAAAATGTGATTGCTATTCTTAGTGATATGCATTAATCAAGACCATAATATCTACTCAAACCAAATTATTTTCGATGCAATTTTTATAGGTATTTGAAGAATGAAGAAGTGGGAGAGGATTAATGAGTTGGAAGTTGAAGACCCAGAGGATATGATTGAATTTTCAGCAGAAGATTTAACATGGACAGAGATTAATGGGGACCAAGTTGCAATTATTCGATATTGTCGACTTGATGATTTTATAAGAGGAGAGGAATCGAGTGAACGGGCACCCACTCAATTTCTTCTTGCTTTTCAACGAAGTAAAAAAGCAGAGGATATCAGACAAACATATTTTTCAACATATCTGGAGCACATGATGTGAGTCTTTATATCTTTTTTCAATATATGTATAATTCTTTTCAATATGCATAAATTTTATATCTAATTTGTTGTAAATGTTTTATATATAGTTATTGGTGTGCATATGGTCCGAAGTGCAACAACAAAATTATGAGTGCATCCTCAGATCAAAACAAAAAACACAATCAACATGAGAGTTTTAAAGTTGGTTGCCAATGTCACTTCATTGTGCGGCGACTTCAACTTAGACCAGATGATGCTGTAATAATATATACTGCATGTAGGCATATTGATAAATCCAGTGTTGTTTGTCATGGAAAAGATGCAATCGGTAGGCCTATGAGATTCAGTTATGCACCACATTTAACAAGGGATATGCGATCTATTGTCCAACATTTAATCCAAAGAGGTTTTAATGTTACAATGATATGGGATAAGTTCATCTCTGATGTGAAGGATGGATTCGGTGAGTTATACACAGGGACATCTCGAGATACATACATGACAAGACAAGATATATTAAACATTACAATGATACCATAAGGCTAGAGTATGTTAAAGATCAAAGTGATCCAATCAGTGTAGAATGTTGGTATAAGGAACATGCTGAGAGCTTTTTCTTCTACCAGAAACAAGATCTTGCTGAAAACATCCCTTTTATAATAGGTATACAGACAAAGTGGATGCGTTCAATGATGCTAAAATATTCTCACAACAATATAATCTCAATGGATTCAACATTTAGTACAAATAAGTACGGGGTGAGTACAAAATTACCCTAAATCTAATTCATTTATTCAACACCATTTTAATGCTTGTATCTTATATAAATATAATTATGTACTTTGTAATGTAGTATCAACTTTACACTTTAATGGTCTTCGACAAACATCACAATGGGGTTCCAGTAGCTTGGGTGATATCATCACGCAATACTATAGCTGATATTTGTAAATGGATGTCAACTCTCTTTGCCATTGGGAAGAAAGAGCAACCAGATTGGCATGTTAAAGCCTTCATTACAGATGATGCTAGTGCTGAAATTGAAGCATTGAGGTGATGTGTTTATTCTTTTTATAAGAGACATACAAATATTCTTAATGTATATTCTCTCTAAAAATTATGTTATTCCAGGTCTTCAATCAACTGTACAATATTATTATGTGTGTGGCATGTTCGTCGTGCATGGTTGAAGAATGTTGGAAACAAAGTCCAAGGAAGGGAAAACCAAATCCGAATTTTCCATGCTTTAGGAGAAATCATGCACACATGTGCAGATGATGAATCTGTAAAAAAGGCAGTTGAAAATTTATTTGAAGGATTCAGTGACCATACAAAGTTTTTGGAATATTTTAAAACAACTTGGTTAGCCAACAACAAAATATGTAAGTTTCTTTTAAGTGGCTTTAATGACTCTTTTTTGCATGTCATATGTATAGTTATTAATTCATAACCAATAAATTTCTTTCTACAGATATGTGGGCAAAAGCATACAGAAATTTTCCACATTCCAATCAAAATACAAATAATGCAATTGAGTCTTACCATTGGTATATCAAGCAAAGGTACCTAAGTGAGAAAAACAATGCATGCCATATGCGGGTTGATTGGTTGATTTATGTGTTGTTGACAAAGGTTGTATTATATTACAATCATATGCAACGTTTAAAAGAAGATGGTTTTGTACGACCCATAAAAATTGAGGAACAGTTGAATTCATCCAGGTGTAGAGCTAACCAAATCCCAAATGAAGATTGTGTGCCTGATGAAAAGAGTAACAACGATTATTGGGTTCGTAGCCAAAATAACAATACTCGTGATATTTGGTACAATATCATATATAAAGATTCCAATCTACACTTTTGTAATTGCAAGTGGGCCTTAAATGGAAACCTCTGTAAACATGTATTGAAAGTTGAGATGTTGGCAAGTAACATTAGCTTGGGTGAAAATGTATTCCCTAATGTCACTAATCCTACTACAGAAATTCCTAGAATTTTATTTGATTTGAATGAATCACTTATATTGGGCCCAGAAATCCAAACAGAGCTTCTACCATGCTTTGATTCTCCTCCCATTCTAAATTATCATAATGAAACAAGCAATGATGATTTAGATAATTTCTCATATAATGTTGAAACGACCAATGTACGACCAGATAGTGCATTATTTGAAGATGATGAGATGAAACGTGTTAACTCATCAACTCATGAGAAATTGAGATCCATAATACCTACAAATTTGGAACAGGCATATGCATTAAACAACTTGGTAGACAAAGTATGTCAAGAATACAACAAAATGTTTTTCAATACTATAACTCCATCCAAGATCACTACCAAGAGAAAACATAGTTTCTTGAGCCCAGTCAATAAGAAAAGGTGTTGTGGTCACAAGTCAAATACATGAAAAGATAAACTACAATTTGAAAGGGTTGGACGAGTTCGTGCAAAAAAAAAGAGCATGAATGAACAGCTGGAGTTGTCTTCTCAACGACAAAGAACTGTGGACCACATTCCTAAGTTAGTGCAACATTCTATTATACACAAAAATGGTAAATTTGATGTTATGCATTTTTTCATGTGAAATATGATATACTATCATTTGCAATGCATAGGCATAACTATATGAACTTTTTTTGTTGTTACAGTTGACGGGCCAACTTGTCGACTCCAATTATTTGATGAGCATGTCGATGAAAGAAACTATAGCATTGGGAGCACTTCTCCAATCAGTACTATCCCAATTCCCTCCCCGAGGGTGCTTCCCCCTATTGTACAACCAATGGGGATGTATTGTCGGCCACACACACCACCTTTTTCCTTCATAAATTCTCCCATGCCTATAACCGACTCCCCAAACCCTTCCCAATTCCCACCCCTCCCCTTTAACCATCCGCCCTTCTCATTGTTCCAATCATCCACCCTTAACATTCCAATTTCCCCCCCTAGGGTGATCACTCGCCCTAGGGTTATTCCCACTATCGTACAACCAATGGGGATGTATCATCGCCCCAACCCACTACATTTTTCCAATTTTTCTCCCACCATGCCTTTATCCATCACCCCTGAACCATGCCTATATCCATCACCAAGTGCTCCACCATCTACCCAGGAAGGGCAGTCTTCTCCATTGCCTTAGATCTTCATGGTGAGAATGAGTAGTTGATCAAAAACTTATCATTAATTAACGAAATTGATTATATGCATTTTGGATTTTAAAACTAATTGGTTATTGAATTTTTGCAGCAATATCATTTTGGAAATGCACTTGGGAGTGCCAAGAGTGGCGATGGTGACTTATACACCCAATTTCTAGATCAGTCGTGAGGCGGCATTTCCATAATGTCATTCATGGGCATGAACTTCCATTATCTATGTTGGGAATGAAGTTCCATTTGTAGAAAAGAAAAATGTATAACTAGACAAATTTGGAATACAAATACATGAATTTGAACTTGTGTGTATGAAAATGTCTTCATTGCCTTTAAATTCATGATGTGGATTTGATGTTATATTCTATCAATGTTACATTAGCTTTGAGGAATGTAGTTAGAATGGATTTATTTGTTTCATTTACAATTATATTTATATCTTACTCAATGTTGCACGCATGAAAAAACATATCATTACCAAGGAACTTTGCTTAGTTATAATAATAGATGTATCATGTACATGAAGAGAGCATATATATGGATTTAGATTTATTTTAATTTTTTATTTATGAAAAAGAAAAGTACACTATACATGCCATATAAGAAAATCTTCAAAAATAGATAATGATTTGAGCCTTTACCACTTAACTACTAACATAATGTACACAACTCAATGCAACATAATGTCTTACGTAAATTCCATTAGGTAGATCAAATTAAGTATCCTATTGAACTTTACAATACCTTATAGAATATGTGCCACATGTCAAGTTTAGGAGCCCTGTAACATAATGTACACAACTCAATGCAACATAATGTCTTACGTAAATTCCATTAGGTAGATCAAATTAAGTATCCTATTGAACTTTACAATACCTTATAGAATATGTGCCACATGTCAAGTTTAGGTAGCTCAGAGTGGATAAAGACAAAGAGAGCACAATTGAGAGGGTTTACATTTTGTAATAGCCCATGGACCACATGTCTCAGGTAACTACATAGATAATGTCTTCTCCTTTGCACTTGCATTATTTCAATTCGAGATAAAAGAGGACATAGTAGATTCACCTTTCGAATGAATTTTCTTTTGAAAGGGTTTTCCAGAAAATAATTGGCATTCATTGTGGTTTGTGAGTGATTGTGAATACTTTTCTTTATTTTTCACATTTAATTTATTGCATACATAAACAACAAAATTGGTAATAAGGGATCTCGAATCTAAAGGAATTAACCCTTCATAGTATAGATTTATATTTAAGTAACATATATGTTTTGATGGACTATCTAGTGGAATATCCATGATAGTTTATAGATCAACTATGGTTAAGGACCTAATGTACATGAACAAGATAAACAACATGGATGATAAGAGAATCCCCAAAAAAAAATTGAACTCTATCCATTACTATCAACACCTTAAGCAAAGATGCAATCAAGATGATGTGTTGGTTAAATCATTAGGGAATATAGGAGGATGTCATCCTACCCATACAGACAATATTAAAAATATAATTGTATCTAAATTTAAAGAGGATTTGTGGTGCAATGAAGAGTTAGACATTAAAAGGAAGCCAAGATATTACGAGGGAGTAACCCGGATTCTAAAAGATCAAAAATATCTTTTAGTTCTAACTAGTATAAAAAACGAAATCAAAATTACTAAAACAAGAACCAACTCCCATGAACTACATAACTACAATGGTCATTGGGAAAATTCCTAAAACCGTGGGATGTAAAAATTTGTCACCTTTGTGATGGTTGAAGATGAAAATCAATTTCTCAAATTAAAACTCATTTACTTTTATAACCTCTCAAGTCTAAAAAACTATGATAATCTTGGAATACTTCTCTTACAACTTTTAAAGCATAAAAACAAGATTTCAATGAATTTAAATAAACTTTCCCTTTTAAAAACAAAATTTTAAAATTTTTTAAATAATCTTGGTTTTTAAAAATGAGATAAACTAATTTTGATCTCAATGAACATGAATTATCATTATTATAATCACATTAACATAAACATTATTATTTGGTATTAATATAGATACCATTATTTCCATGATTAAAATCTATTCTTTATATTCAATGTATTTCTTCTTATAAAAAAAATGATAATAATAAATGAGATTTAGATAATAAGTTTGATGTCTACGTTGAATTTTGTCAATTTTTTATAAATTATATATAAATTTTTTTTTATAAATTAAATCATATCACAAATGTCAATAATAATTATTTAAAAAAATATATATATATATAATATATTATACATTTTAATTAACTTATAATCTTTAATTCATAAATATGTATTAAAATATTTCAAGTAATTGTAAAAATAATTTTTTTATTAATATAAATTATATTTATAACATATTGTTTTTTATTAAAATAATAATTATAATAAATTTAATATAATTATTCTAATTATTTGAAAAATATAATAATATAAATAAAAGATTCAGAATGAGCATAGTAATTGAGATAAATATTCTTAAAAGAAATCTTTTATAGGTTTAACATTACTCATTTTAAACACTTATCATAAATAAAATAAAATAAAAGTTTAACAAATATGATACAGAAAAAAACCAAATTCCGATTGAATTAACACGTACTATCGGAATGTAATATTTAATGCTATTGCATTCAATGTAATATAATGGTCGTATCGAAAAGCCTTTCCATATGATGTTGTTGCCATTTTGGTTGATCTCATCGCACGAAACTAATAATATGTAAATACCGTACTCACATTTATTGTGGCCGATTACCATGGCATGAAATAACTATGATCATACATAAAAAAATGTACTATAAAGTATTAAAATCCCTATAACAAGGGATTTATGGCCAAAAATCATTGTATTTGCTGGTACAAGGTCATGTAGAGGTTGTGCCGTAAGTAATTGTATTCACGGCACCTACAGAGTCTACGGAAAAGTTGTGGCAGAAAATGCCAAGAGTAATGCAGAGTAAGTTCAAATACAATACAAAAAAGAAGGCAGATATCATGAAAAGGAAGGCAGGTGTCATGGTATTCGTTGGTACAAAGTCATGGAAAAGTTGCGGCCCCACATCACGAAAGTATTGCTTTTGGATTTTGTGGGCACACCGTATGGACGCTTTTGGAAATCCAGCGGCACCAATTTCACAAATAGTGTCTTTCGTTTTCCAGACAAGAACCTAGTGGAGTCGCGTTTAATTGGCATTCCAGCTTGAATTTTATTAGTACGTTAAACTATTCGAGAACTGTGTGAATTCAACATAATCATTCAATCTGGAATTTGGTGGAAAAGTTATATTGAATATTCAATCAGATATATTGAAAAAGAAATTTGTGTAAATTTATTAATTTTAAATTGAATTTGATTAGTTTAAAGTGATAAAAAAATAAGGTCAAGAAGTGCCCCGGAATTTTTTTTGTTTTAAGTGGATTACATAAAATATATTATTGAAATAATGTGCGGAAAGTTATTTATTTTATATGGAATTTAGTAAGAAGTCATGGTAGGAATATATGGTGAAGAAAGTCATGAAAAATTATTGATTTTTTCTTGAAGAAAAAAAAAAATAGTTGGTCACTATATTGTCTAGAAAATAGAGGTAAAGAATGTGAATATTTGGTTGATACCAATATTGTTAAGAAATTGACCAATGTTTAGAATATTTGGAAAATGTTGTGGGAACTACTTCATTGTATATCAAATTTAGTGGGAATTTATATCAAGTAAGACACATTCATGAAGACAATTGTGCAAACTTGTGAATTCTATCTACAAATTGGTTGGTAGTGGTATTGACTAGTATATAGAAGTGAACAAGTTGGGGAAATTATTTTTCTTCATTTTGAAAGTGGTTGTGATGGAGAAGCATGAAACCCCAAGTCCATTTTTGTCCTAACCCAAGGGGACTTAAAATTTCCACATAAGTTGAAAACCCTCGGTTGTAATTTTTGTATAAATTATGAATCTCATGTAGGGGCAAGTGTTTAGTTTTAGAAGTAATTTATGTTGTTAGGGAGTTTTGGTGAGTTGGCATTCTTAGTCATGTGGCACATTGTAAATGAGCCAAATAATTAGCCTGAGGTATTTTTTATTGCTTCTAGAAGATGAAAAAATGTAGATGCAACCCTGATGGTAATACATATTTTAATTTGTTAAGTTGGTAATTAGAGAAGGGAGGAGATAACAACATGATAGAGTAAGAGAAGAAGAGAAGCAACCAAGAGTGGCTAAAGACTAGAGAGGTCTTAGAGACTAGAGAGGTCTTAGAGAAGAGAGGGTTGACTATTGTAAAATTAGCCATATTGTATAGATCCTAAAATATAGCGAGACAAGATATGAAATTCGATTACGCGGTTCATCACGATTTCGTCTCAAATGG
Organism: Pinus taeda; assembly: GCA_000404065.3. Taxonomy (NCBI): domain Eukaryota; kingdom Viridiplantae; phylum Streptophyta; class Pinopsida; order Pinales; family Pinaceae; genus Pinus; species Pinus taeda. Next base: position 81,094 of record APFE031671339.1, on the reverse strand, counting down.
GTTTTAATTTCAGCTTCTGAAGCTTCGTAGAAAAAAAGTTATAGCGAAAATGCCACGATGGCCTGTTTGAAGCAGCGAAACCCTAGAATCCAAAGCTCTGATACCAATCGTTATGCAACCAACTCACATAATAGAAAAAAGAGATAGATCAATGACTTAAAACGTAGCCTCTTCAAGGGGGAAACCTCCTTTACATTACACAAATGAACAATTCTTGGATGATACAAATGACAAGACCTCCTTTCTATATATAGGGAGTCTAAGGGGTCACAATATAATTAGAGCCGACATAACAACAATAATGTAAGGGCACAACAATAACAACAGTGGGCTTGTATGGGGCACAATAATAACAATATGAGGACAACTTGGACACAACAATAACAATAAGGGGTACAATGACAATAATAATAAGGGAATACACTAGTATTATAGGGACCTAACAACACGCTTCGATTAAGGTTGATGCCTCTATTTCCACCAAGTTTCTATGTTTGTGCCCCCTGTAAAGACACTGATTTCTATTTGTTGTCGACTAGTAGTTAGGATTTGGTTCTAATCAATGTTTTGGGTAGACATGGGATCCAATTGTTGTTCTTGCTTTAATGGACGCCAGTGATGCTCACAACTCTTTAACCACGTGGCAATAACATCTCCACCTGTTCACCAAGTACAACCAGCAAAATAATAATAAAATAGGTTGTCAATTCATTTGTCAAATGGTTCCTGGCGCTATTGTTTCTACGGCTTTCCATTTGCATTTAATGCTATGCAACTTGACTTTAATGCTTTGCATGGATTTTTTGCATGCATAGCTGTATGCTGGAAATTTTTTCTAAATATATTTTAAATAATAGTGAATCTATAATTTATTAGACTAATTTGAAAGTTTATGGTGAAACTTTTCACAGTAATTTAGAGTAATGTAGACCAGAGTAAGGATCCAATATTTTGACTGTCATTATAATATTAAGAATATATTTTAGGAGTTATGATTTCTGAATTTAGGTTTAGAATCTATTACATGACGTCAAATTATTTGTGTTGAAGTTTTAAACTAATTGTGCAGTTCATCTTTATGACAAATGAATATGAACCACAGTTTAAAAATTATGATTTAGTAAAATTATGATTTAGGCTAGATCCATGGCATATATGTGAGGCATCTTTAACTCTATAATAAAAATGTATACGCACATGTGGGCACATAAAAACATGCCTCACAATAATTAAAACCATAAAATATATGTTTTATTCTCTTTAGCAAGTGGATACATCATTGTCATTGGTGGTGTTCAACTTCCTCAACCTTAACATGCTAAATCTATAACACATTAATTTTCAAATGCTTGTCACCATTAATTAGAATTTCCTCCAACTAAGAGCATAAGATTTTCAATTAATATCATTTGGCAACTTATTTACAATTAAGCTATTATTCATAGTTAAATACAAAAGATACATTTCTCATAATACTAAGCATATTTTTTTAATAAAATACTAAAAAAATACGATAGAAATCACCTTACCTAAATTTATGGTTTTAAGCACCCAGAAAAATAAATATGTAGTTATGATTAAGTAAAAATATATGTAAAAAATATAAAAGAATGACCATCAAAAAATTGTGGAGAATCCCAAATATCATCCACCAATCCATGATATAATTCTATTTTGATCCATTCATAACTTTCCGAGAGACTAAAAACCTATCAAATATTGTACATCCAACAAGTGGGCAACATTATGATAGATTCCATTTAACACAGACACATTTCTTTAATTTTAAAAAGGAAATATTCCACAAGACTATCCATCCTCATCTCCTTGCTTAATTTATTGTATTCACTTGAAAGTCTAAAACATTGTATTGACTTGAAATCTAAATACCTTATGAAGTCAGAAAATATGAAAAAGAAGGCAAAAATCATTATATTCGTGAATTGCTGATACAAAGTCATGGAGAAGTCGTGCTATAAGTAATTGTATTCATGGCACCTACCAAGCCTATGAAAGTAATGCTTTTGGATTTTGTGGGCACACCGTATTAATGCTTTTGGAAGTCCAACAATACCAATTTGACAAGAACCTAGTGGAGTAGGGTTTAATCGACATTCCAGTTTGGATTTTATTAGTATATTAAACTATACAAGAAAGGTGTCAATTCAATATAATCACTCTATAGGGAATTTGGTGGAAAAATTATATTGAATATATGAAGAAAAAAAAAATTATATTGAGAAATAAAGTTGCGTAAATTTATGGATTATATATTAAATTTGATGGGTTTATATTGACTGAAAAATAAAGGTTAAGAAATTTGGTGAAAATTTTGTTTTAGGTTGATTATACAAGATATATTATTGAAACAATGTGTGGAAAATCATTTATTTTATATGGAATTTAGTGGGAAATCATGTTTAATAGAATATATGGTGAAGAAAGTCATGCAAAATTATTAATTTCATCTTAAAGAAAAAAATGATTCATCATTATATTGTTTGGGAAGGTTGGTCGCTATATTGTTTGGGAAGGTTGGTCACTATATTGTCTAGGAAGTACAGGTAAAAAAGGTAAACATTTGGTCGATACCAATATTGTTTGAGAAATTGACCAATGTTCTAGAACATTTGGATAGTGTTGTGGGGATTAATTCATTATATACAAAATTTAGTGGGAATTCATATCAAGCGAGACATATTCATGGAGACAATTGTGCAAACTTGTGAATTCTATCGACAAATTGGTTGGTAGTGGTATTGACTAGTATATAGAGGTAAACAAGTTGGGGAAATTAATTCTCTTTAGTTTGAAAGTGGTTGTGATGCCAGAACATAAAGCCCCAAGTCCATTTTTATCCAAACCTAAGGGGTCTTAAAATTTCCACATGGGCATGAAATCCCTTAGTTGTAATTTTGTATAAATTAAGAATTTCTCATGTAAGGGCAAGTGCCCTAGCTATAGAAGTAATGTTTTGATGAGTTGACATTCCTAGCCATGTGACACATTGTAAAAGAGCCAAATAATTAGGCTGAAATATTTTGTATTGCTTCTAAAAGAGGGACAATTATAAATGCAACCCAGATGGTAATACATATTTTAATTTGTTAAGCTATTAATTAGAGAAGGGAGGAGATTCGAATAGGATAGAGTAAGAGAAGAAGAAAAGCAACCAAAGTGGCTAAATACTATAGAGGTCTAAGAGAAGAGAGGGTTTACTATTGTAAAATTGGCCATATTGTATAGATCTTTTGTGTTAATGAAAACTATGTGAATTATGCTCCAATTATGTTTAATCTCTATGTGTTGTAACTGGTAGATCGTTCCTGTGAGTGTTGTGCCTTAGAAATTCATGTTGGGATGAGTGCATGACTTGGATATAGACAATCGAACCCCACTGTTAAGTAGAAGTGTGCATGAGTTCCCTTGAGCCCTTATATGCAAGTGTGGCAAGTACAACAATGCAAAGGACCATAGCCACAAAAAGAGGGAGTTAAGTTGCAAGTGAATGGACAAGCTAGAGTTTGGTCTTTGATAAAGTGTAAGTGCTTCACCGAGAGCCATCGGGCCAAGAAAGGGGCCTTCGAGCCATTGAGAACAAGTAACAAAGTGTGAGACCCTTTATTGCCAAGTGGCTTGCTACTTGTATCCATTGAAAATTGATTGAAGGCTGAAGTTAGTTGACAAGCAAGGAGTAACCCTATCAACTAGAGAGCCTAATAGATGGACAGTTTCCCATCCATTGCATAATAGTGATTGCTCTACAACTGGTCTGGAATTTTTGGAGAGTTGAATAGTGGCGATGAGTGATGGGCGGCTCTGTCAATAAATGACTCTGACAGAAAAAATAAATATCTGATAACTACAATTACCGTCACCTCCACCAACATAATGCTAAGGATTGACATGAAGAGCTTGGGTAGTGAGTGTTGGGTGCTCTCGCTAGTTAACGAGCCTAAGAAGATGGAAATATTCCCATCAAGTGTTGTGAGTCCTAGGCATCGAAATAGTGGTAGTTTGGAATAGTGTCATCAGGACCTAACGTGGAGGCCGAGCTTGACATGATGTTAAGTTGACATATGTCGGATTTCCGAGAGGTTATTAGTTGTGGTAGAGTCAGGATCAATGGTGAGGTCGAGGCACTGTGAAATAGAGGGAGAACAAGGTTGGAAGGAGTTAGAGCCTAGGATGCCAAAGCAAACCCCAAAGTCGAGAGTTGGGTGTAATGAAAAGGACTAGGACATATGATCAACACCAAGAGTGTGTGATAGTTGGAGGGTGAAGCTCATGGAGCCAAAGGAAACCTAACGAGAGCTAGTCATGTAGAAAAGATTGAGGCATAAGTAGGATCCCTATAGGAGATGAAGGAAAGTGATATGAAAACATTGTGGTGTGGGCAATATATTGTGGATGCATGTCCTATACACTATTGAGGAAAATGTGTTGATTAGTGTTGTTCATTGGAGCATTCCCAACCCATAGTATTGATTTATCCAAAGAGGAATAATCCTGGCATGACTATCGTGGGCACAAACGTGAAGGAAAGAGCAGGAGATAATTAAGATTATTTATCGAAGTTAAGTGGTATCAAAGCTAGTCGATGTCAAGTCGTACCAAATCCTAGTAATTCTCTTTGGGATTGAGAGTTTGATACAAAACCCGATACAATGAAGGTATCATGGTCAAGCAAAGAAACTAGAATTGAGATCACAACTAAGGGGAAAATAAAAATATTAGAACCAAGAGAAAGGTAGAACACAATGACACTCAAGAGGAAAGGGAAAAACTCAAAGCTTGAAATTAGAGTATCACAATAGATGCAAGACCGAGTCAGAGTAAAAAAATGATTGAAGAATACTGAAGGAGACCAACACAGGAGGTTAGATTTGCGAAAGACATCCACGAAATGTATGAAACGTTGAAGGGGAGCAATATACAAACACAAAAGCATTGAAGGAAGCATAGAGGTAACATATTTGTTTTGTTAATAATAAATCTTAGTGTGTTGACAAGAGAAAACATGAAGCTATGGAGGTTTGAGTAAGAGAAATCACAGAGAGGATCTGGTACATGGGAGAAGACAATTTCATCTAAGAGAAGAGCTAGCTAGAATTTTCCAAGGTAGCCAAGAAGATTGATAGCTAAAGAATATTATAGTAGTGTGAAGCAAGAAACTAGAAGTTCCTAACAATGTAGATCTGACGAGATCTGAGAGGTATTCGTCTTAGTTGTTTTACATTTCATTAATTTTCAAGTAGTAGCAGAGTGGGAAATTATTGTGATAACCCTTACAATAGAGAAAGGAGAACAACTTCCAGTTGAGGTTGGGTATAATTTGTTGAGATAGCTCCAAAGTGTGAATGTGGGTAAAGTTGTCTAGATGGTGTGAGCAGAGTGCAAAATCCTAGAGGAGTAGAGGAAGCTCAAAAGGTTCTAGAGGAAAGAATAAGTAATACCAAAAGATCAAGTTGAGAATCTTGGTGAGGTGTCTATAAAGGCTTATTTGCAGCTCACAGTTGAGCATGGAGAAGCTCATAGAGAAGGAGAAATAGATGACCACTGACAACCATGGAAAGTGTTCGAGTGGAAGTCACAATAAGATAAGTGTTAGAAACCAAGACAATACTAAGAGGGGGGGTGAATTAGTATTGTACGAATTTAAAATCTTTTCTTCACTTGCAATAAAAATCAAGACACTAAGATAACTTCAACAATTAATTCATATGATCATGGAAAGAAATAACATAAGTATCACAATGAGAACACAAATTCTTCAAATCTTTATTTCAATTTCTTCACAAGGCAAGCCACAACTTGTTGTTACAAAGTTCTTTGGCTACAACCAGTAAGAAGAAACGACTCCCTGATTTATGAGCTACAACCCCTAGGTTTATCAACCACTATTGAAAGGAGATTCAACCCCTAAATATTTACTAGAAACTACTCCTTGATTTATCAGTTATAACTGAAAGGAAATAAATGTTAAATTGTAGCAAGAAAAAACTTCATTTGACTTGTGCCTCGGTCAAATGAAGAAATTTGAATTTCCACATCAATAGGATGACTTGAGTTGTAGTTAGCAGGAGTGACATGGCCAAGTCACTTAGTTAAATAAGTCAATTCGAGTTTCTAGGCTAGAAGTATAGATGTGAATGAGTTGATTTCTAATATCTAGCAATATAGTGGAGTTATAGTTAGTGAAACTCAATTATCTGAGCTCTAGTCGTGAATAGAGTCAGTAGAAGTTCATTTGAGTAGTTGTAATTGTTGTTAACTCATTGATCTCTTAGTTAACTAGTCAATTTACTAAAAATAACCCTAGTCATGCATGCAATTTGAATTTCCTAGTTGAATGGAGGAAAAAGGCATCATTGCAATTATCAATGTATATTATTGAGTGTATAGGATTTGCATTAGAGCAGGTGAGAAATTTCTCTAGGATTTGCACAAGGAAATATGAGTTTTAACTAGTTTTTAGTAGCTAATTTCCTAAGGAATTGTCGAGGAAATATGAGGAAGTTGGACGCCTATTTTGGCTAAGTGTTGGTTAGAGCAAGAGGAGATCAATATTGTAGTGCAGGTTGAGCTTTAAAGATTGAAGCTATGATTGTAATAGATCTATATTCCCATCTGATATGATACAAAATAGAGGAGGGGTTTTTCCCAGTTGAGTTCCCCAGTAAAAATACTATGTTCATTGTGATTGAATGATTGCATGTATTTCTATTGTATGTTTTTCTTTCCATAGATTCAGTAGAAGATATTTTCATCTATTGTTTTAAGTTTGAATTCATTAGAAACTAAAAATTTTGAACTATTTCTACATGGTATCAGAGCTATTGAAGACTACATAGAAACCAGGTGCTAGATCTTCTCTTAAAAAAAAAAAATCAAATTGCAAAATTCTTGGAGTAGATTCTCTTTAGTGTAGGAACAATGTCTTTCAATGGATTGAGACTTGAATATGAATTGGAGGACACTTTGAATTTCTGTGCTTGTAAAGATAGTATTGAGGTTGTGTTGGATGACAATGGAGTAACAAAATACACACAAACTGATATTCCAAAAACAAAAGCTTCAGATGCTCAGTAGCTGAAACAGTGGAAGAAAGAAACAACAAAAGGCAGGGGGATTATTTTGAAGGAGTCACAGATCATGTGGTTTCGAATTTTCATGGCAAGGAGAATCCATTTTCAATGTGGAAAACTCTTACAGATTTATTCCAAAGTAGTAGTGATGCCAGGAAATTGGCTTTTTGAGAGACAAGCTCAGGAACATTTTGGAGGAGTCATAGATCATGTGGTTTAGAATTTTCATGGCAAGAAGAATCCACTTTCAATGTGGAAAACCCTCACAGATATATTCCAAAGCAGTAGTGATGCCAGGAAATTGGCTTTGAGAGACAAGCTTAGGAACATTCTAATTGGTAAAATTGAAACTATTGTTCAATACTTATTCAGATTCACTCAAGTGAGAGATGAACTTAGAGTAGTTGGAGAAAATGTGCCATCATTTGAACTTGTGAGCTTAGCACTCATGGGCCTTCTGAAATCCTAGCACAAATATCAGGATTCAGTTAATGGAAGAGAGAAGCTCCCAAAATGGGAGAGAGTTTGGTTTGATTTGGTGCAGGAGGAGATTAGAAGAAAGACTAGAGATGGTGTCATATCCAAAACTGATGAGGAAGTAATTTTTTCTCTAGCAAGAAAAGGAAAGAAATCCAAAGAAGGCCCAAAACAAGGCAGAATCCAACCAGAACCATGACAAGAAAAAATACCTTAGTGAAATTAAATGTTTTCACTTTCATGATTATGGACACTATGCAACCAAGTGTCTGCACAAGAAATCCAGTAAGAAACTTGCAAGAGAAGCAAGAGGGGATTCTCTCATATCACAATTCGAATTGGATTTCACCCTCATTTCATGCATGGAAAGTGCTATACGAGACAATGTATGGTACTTATATTTTGGTGCTTCATTTCATATAACAAGAAGTAAGGAATTCTCAATAGTCTGGAGGAGAAGGACCTAAAATTACACAAAGAACTTGGAGATGATGGAAGCTATAGTACCAAAGGGATTGACACTGTCACCTTTAAGAGGGAGTTTGGCTCTCGTCTTCACCTAAAGAATGTAATTTATGTGCTTGGTCTGAAGAAAATCTAGTTTATGTGGGTGTACTTGAAGATTGTGGATATGACGTGGTGTTCAGTAAGGGGAAAGTTTATCTGAAGTATGTTGCTACTGGACAAGTAAAACAAATCGGTGTTTAGGTTAAAAATATATACAAGCTATAGGTGGATGCATGCATTGCATTGAGTAGTAAGGTAGAACATTTTCAAGGCCGAGATTTTGGAGAGATCTAGCATAGGCACATGGGACACCTACACCATGGAACTTTGAAAATAATGCAACAGATCACCACTAGACTTCCAAAATGTATCCTTGATCAACATGATGTTTGCAAGGGATGCACTCTTAGAAATAATGTTAAATCTTCCTTCCAGGGACAAGATACCATAGCTAGAGCCATCTAGGAGCGAGTTTACTCAGATGTGTGTTGAATTTTCAGATTGTTGTATGTTGTATCAATTACTTTAGCCCAATTGAATACTTCAACTAGCAATATTTCCAATTACAGTTAGTATTTCCATTCATCAACAATAGTTGAAGATAGAACAATAAATTCAATGACAAAGGAGGAAATCAACAAATCTACAAGAGACACCAGGTTTGGTCAAATACCAGGGAAAAACCTCGTAAGGGGGAAATCCTTTTGAAATTATTCTTCTATTAGATTGTTATAAAAATTTTAGAAGAGAGTACAATGAGCCCAATACAATATCATTAGAAAAACAAACTAATAACATTCAAAAATAAGTTTCGAGCATCAGAATGTATCAGAGCCAACTTTTATCGTCTACGGTTAACTGCAGTCAACTTCGGTCAACGGTCAATTTCAGCCAAACTCCCTAGTCGCATGCATGAGGAGCTATGCGATTGATTGGAGGCATCCAGTCGCACCATTGATGTAGGCAAGCCAAAGATTGCGGTTGAATTTTCCATGTTACATACCGTGACTGTAATCCAAAAACCCTAAAACAAATGTGAGCCTCGAACCCTGTAATTTCGAACTTTTGCGAACTTCTGTTGTCGTCCTTGCCTCAGACCTGTGAGAGAAAATAAATGAAGAAGAGAAGAAGAAGATTCTTGGTGATGTCCAAACGAGCTTGAGGTCACTTTTATTTATAGGCTTCCAAGGGTGTCTAATTTTCTTTAGGGTCGACCTTGTCCAAATGTGCATATGTGGGATTTTCTTCATAAGTTCACTTTTCCTTGTCCAATTTGAGTGATCTTTAGGTCAATTTTGGTCCTATCGAAAAGAGGAATTCAATGAAATCATCATATCCATCAAATGGGTTGTACAAAGTGGAATTTGACCGTAGTTGCATATTTTAACACTCCCTCTCAACTAGGGAGAATTTCACCTGCATCATGTATATCCTACCATCATATCATGTCCCATCTCTGCTCAACTCTATTTGCGAAAACATTCTCAAATCTAAAGAAGAAGAATCATCGGGGAGCTAATGCTACCACCATCTACATCATCGGAGAGAATATCTCAATCTGAAACCACATCGGGGAGTAAATCTCAACCCAAAATTTCATGGGGGAGCTAAATATCTCCAACTTGATATCGAGCAATAGGTGATATAGGGAAGCACATCTCAACTCATCTTATTTCCTACTGATATTCCCAACAATGACTCTCAAGAGTCATGTGGTAGAACACTTTCATCATAATTCGAGCTTGGGCAAGATACCCAACTTACCAAAAGGTAAGGACAACACGCCCCCAAGCTTCCTCAACCTGTTGGCTAGACGGGGAGGGACAATCCCAACAAGCCCAACTTATGGGTATGATGTCAACTGGGGTATACTCTGCAAATACCAAGATAGGGGAGAAACATCTCCAACCCTTTAGGTAACAAATAGGTATGATACCCTATTGTCTAGAGATCCCTCAACCCCAAGATCCCTTTATCTCAATTCCACACCCTGGGAGCACAAATTGGGGGGGGGGGGGGTTGGCTCAATGTCCTCGATTAGCGATGCCCCTTATCAAGAGTGGTCACATCCACCAGTCCAAGCTTCTCTCTGAAGACCAAGAACTTCCATTTCGATAAAGCCTTGGTGAGGACATATGCAATCTGCTCATTTGTTGATGTGTGATGAAGTCTAATGGCTCCTCTATGTACCATGTCTCGAATGAAGTGATATCTAATATCTATGTGCTTGGACTTGTCGTGAAATACGAGATTCTATGCTATACGAATCCCACTCTTGTTGTCACAATACGTCATTGTAGTATTTAGGACATGCTCAAATATATCTCCAAATAGATTCCTCAACCAAAATGCTTCGTAGCTATCCATGCTAGCGACAATATACTCTGCTTCGACGATACTCAATGTTATAGACTTTTTCTTCCTACTCATCCAATATATCATGGAAGATAAAAGGTTAAAACAACATCAAAAAGTACTCTTCCTGTCGATAATGTTTATTTCCCAGTCATCATCGATGTATCCATGTAGTCAAACATCTACAATAGAATATCTTAGACCAAGTGTGATCATCCCATGAAATATCTCAAAATGTGTTTGTCAGCGATCCAATGTGCATGCAGAGGCTCAGTCATGAATTGACTCAATGTGTTCACTGCATAGAATATGTATGGATGGGTGTTCAATAGGAACATCATGTTGAATTTCCATGGCCTTGGGTCTAGGTTAGAGTCTAAAAATCACTGACACTACCAAACCAATAATCTCAACCATAAATTTCTTTGCACAACGGAAATATAAAATAGCAAATCACATATGCACAAATATACACCCTTTTTAACAAAATTGTACAATCCCAATATTCATTATATTAAACTAGATTTGAATAATACAACAGTCTATGGTATACAAGATACAATGACAAACATTGTTGCAACTTCTATGTCGTACCTTGTCCAGTCAGTCCTTCATTTATGTACTGCTCACTAGTTGCCCCTTAGTCCTTCAAAGGACAACACATCAAGACTCTAGTAGGGCTTCCACCTAAAAATGTTGCATGTCACTTCTACTACATGCAAACGAGCTCATAAATCTTCTCTCTGGGTAGGCCAATTCCCGAGCTCCAATTTGTCTTCTAGTAGCCTCTTTCATCCATCAAAGAGCTACTCATAAGGTTGCAAACTTCACCCAATCACACACCAACAACGTCCTTCTTGTATGTTTCTCTAGGTCTACTTTTGGTAGCCAACACACTACCCTCCAATCAGATCAATGGAACCCAATACTACACTATCAATTATGCTCCTAGGATAGACTCTTCACCACCTCAAAAATTCCTCTACACCACGCCAATAGGTTGCAAGTCAATTTCATCCATACTAGTCACCTCTTGACCCAACATTCCTCCACAAAACACTGGGACACACCTTGATAGGCACCCTCCTTTGCCACGCTGCCTCCTTAAGCCACTTGTCACCTCTTTACAACCCTAAATCAAGTCCAACTATGTGTTATGGCCTGCGGCCTAGCACAACAACCATCCTCCTATATAAAATAACCTCCAAATGTTACCTAAACAATCTCTAAACAACAACGTATTTCTCCTCCTATACTCGGCCCAACAGTAAGCCTACTCGGCCTCTAGAACAACAAAATCGATCCTCTTTTCTATCCCAAAGACAGTCTGCTACCACTGCAACTCACTCGATCTCCATAACAAAATTCAAACCCTCTTCTGAGTCCACGTTGTCTTGGCCTCTCCTTTGCTGCGGCTAGGGATGATTTCAAAGCTCCTTTTTCCTTGGGAGGATGTTCCACAAAATGAATTTTCTCAACATACCACATCGCCCTTTATTTATAGCCAAAATAGGGGATCCAACGAATAGATGAAGAGACACATCTATTGGACTAATTTACTTCAAGCCTACATGACTTGAAAACCAATAATTACTTGTCAACTTCAAAAATTCATTTCTCCACTTCTACAACTTGGAATTTGATGATTCTTGAAGTTTTGGATTCTCCTTTCTACCCTCTATCATTCCATGCCATCACATGTAGAAATTTTCTTTCGTATTGCCCCAAATACGATTGGGTGCAAAACCCCATACTTGGGTTCCAAGCCCACAAGTGAACCTTGTGACACTTTTCTCTCCAAACCCTGAACCCTAGGGCTTGTAGTACCTCCCAAGCTACACAAATCAACACTCCCTCTTAGCGAGTGAAGTACTTACAATACTAGAAAGTATTTTTTCTTCATCATCACTACACGCAACACTTTCCCAACTCTCGGCATTCACAATCGTAGCAATCCCTGTACGGTGAACTACGCCCTTCTCGAAAGTGTCGATGCCACTACTGGAAGCACCCTGCTTCTTATTCTTATCCTATAACATCTTCCACTCTCTACATGATTCCTTCTTGGCAGTTTTCGGAGCACCCTTGCTCCCCACTGACCATGCACTCCTCTTGGACTGTAGAGTCTCCCTCTAAATTTGCAAGCCCCCTCTCGAACTAGACTCCCTCTGAGTCTCTGGAAGGTGTACCTTCTACATGGGAACCTGTACTTTCTCCTCTAAAGCCTAGACCTGCGCCTGCTCCTCTGGAACCTGCACCTTCTCCACCTATTTTTTTCCATGATCCGCAGGCTTACCTATCAACCTATAGAGACCATGCTCTCTAACTTTGAGTACAATCCCACTGACTTAGAGCCTCTGGCTTGAGTCTTGCCTTCCCATCCGAGAACAAGACCTCAAATCCGTTCCTCTCGATTACTTTTTAAAGGGGTAAAATAAGCAAATTTGGTAAAAGTACCATAACTTTCTTTTAGCACATCAAAATTTAATTGAACCTATTCTATTGTAGAGAAGACATATCATGCAACTAAAGGCCAATTTTTTAGATTCAGAGAAGCCTAAATTTCATATATTTGTTACAAGGTCAACTAGTAGGACATCTCCAAATTAGGGTTTGAAAATGTATATTATCTTGAAATTAGCATAATTTTTTACTAGATGATCTATTTTGGATGATTCGAAATGTGTGTGTGTATGTGAGAGAGAGAGATGGGTAAATGTTATTTTTGGTTAACATGTAAATATATGGCAAAAAAATTTATACACCTACTAAATCTCCTAAGAGATCATTCATGACATATGAAGAGAGTGAAGGGTTCAGAAACAAAATATCCAATTTGCATCTCCACTTTACGAAAATCGATAACATATTATTGAAAAAGGTCGACCATTTCCATTTTCAAGGAGGATACTAAGAGAAGTTGGAACAAATAAAAACTTCACTTCTTCATCCCCCAAATATGAGGCTCTCTAAAAGTGATAATATGATCCGAGGAACTCTAGGAAAGAAATATGGTATGTAAGTTGAATAATCTTCCATCAATAAGCATATCCCATGAGGACTTAAATCTAAAATTGGAGCTAATAAATTATTAAGTAGTTAACCTTCCATTAGATATTTGTTTCGCAATATCTTTAGATGATATCAATTTATATTTGACACATATTGGGAGGTAAGTTAGTACTTGGAACATTTGAAAACTACCTAGATAAAACACTACCTACACCATCCTTCTTTCTAATATCTAATCATTCCTCTTGATTTTGAGAGTTTATGGGTGTATACGAGAGGAACTATGATTCACAAATATTGTATGAGGATGCTAAAGGGAATCATTATATACCCCTCTCACCATTCATGTATGGTTCATGCCCTAAGTAAAAATACTTGATATTTACTAGAGATATACATAGGCATCGACATTAGGCATGAAGAGGATGAAATGTAAAATTTAATTATAGGTGGAATCGTAGGGTTTAAAATAGAGCTTAAGGGGAAGTTTTAATATTAACCTAGCACTACCCTTTGGCTAGCCTTACAACTTGTATTCCTTACCTCATACCCTATATTAGGATGAGGAATTTTCAAATAGTAAATTCAAAATCTCATAGAAATCTAGAGAATTTGGATTAGGTAAATGGCAATTGAACTTACAAATATGTGAAGAATCACCCGTCATAATAATATCTCCCATTCCCATTTGCAACTAAACCTCTTATGTCGATGGGATACCCAATTTAGCAACATGAATGATATCTAATCCTTTGTATTATGTCATTATTTCATCATTAACTATCAACAACCTTTTATCCATGCCTTGCGATCCCACTACTTGCTTCTAGCATCTTCCATCTATAAATTTATGATTTTATCTTGCCATCCTTACCATTACCTTATAAATCAACTACATAAACTTCTATCCTCAAATTTACCTTTCTCTATTTTGGACTTTGATCTTACGCTCTATTAGATTTGATGGTCTACATAAGAATTCATCTTTTAAATTGCCATACTTTTGATAGTAGCCAAAAGTGAAATGAAAACCTCTCACAATCTAGGGATTGTATTTGATTCTAGTTATTGGCTTCTATCTCCATATTACTCCTATCCCCATATTTTAAGGTGTCCCCTCTCCGAAAACCATACTTATTAGTATTTAGTCTACAAAGTTCATCAACAAGGACAAAGATATCTCATTGTTGAGGAATATACCAATATTGTATTCTAATGCTTCCATGATAGTCTTTCCAAAATTTCAAATGTAATATCAGTTGTTTTACCCAAGTAGATTGGGTTTATTTCTTTTACACCCAAGAGTAAAAACAGTACAACCAATTTTCTAAGGAAAGTATCATAGTTCCCAAGACTTTTAATTTTCTTAGCATCCTTGGTTATTTTGAAAATAATAACCAACCATCTTTGTGCCAAAATCTATTACAAAGGCATTTCATTGAACAACTTTTCCTCCAAACTTTACATGGAAAAATCTAAATAACTTTTACTCAAAACGTTTTTTTTACAATAACCAGAATATTTATTATAAAATGGATGAAGCCAAAGCCTACATAAGGGAGTACAAAATGTCACCCAAAAGGTGAGCCATAGTTTCTTAGACAAAGTGTTTGATCATGCATATACAAAGCCCATACAAATTATTTATCTAATATAGATACAACAATTTCATATCAAGATGTCACATGAGCCCTTAGTCTAAACTCTGAAATTGAATTGATATTGCTTATAACAAAATTCAAAGAAGATTTGATACTACTATATCTTACTATCATCCTCAGAGATAAGAGCATAATATTGAACTCAGGCATTTGGTAAAGGTTAAGCAATATTCATATAGGCATTGATGTTTCTCTATTGTTGCAACAAGATACTCATAACTACATCCATTTGAGTCTTCCAATACTATTTGATCTCTTCAATGCACCATAGACTTGTGACCATTTTTATTATCCTTGGATTTCACTCTACATGGGATTTCCTTGACATGCGATGTGCCATGTGTTGATTGACCCCTATCTTAATCCATGACTATATGATTGCTTGGAAATTTAATTGGCCATCAATGACCAAGTCCCCATATTTTTTTAAGGTAGCTTGGTTTGCAAAATGGTATGCATATTCATAATTGTGTCAAAATACTTGAAACCATTGAATAACCTTAAATTTTTTTTTTAGGGATTTGATTTTGGCTAGTATGGCACCGAGTCTATTGTCCCCTATAGAGTTTCCCTTGTACATAGGATTGCTTTTTAAACTAAAGTATCCTATGACATTTAATTTAGAAATGTTGATATTTTTTGCCACTATGAGGCCTTGTAACAAGACACAAGCTTCTTCCTTCCTCCAAACTTTACTAACCCACTCATTTATTAATTTTTGAGATATTGGTAAACTAAAGAAAAGATCAACCACCTCTCTCCTACATGAAAATGCTCCAATTCTTCAATATTTCCTCACCAAGCACCAACTTAGTCCTTTCTTTCAACCATTGGTTAATTGGCTTGGCCTTTAACCCTCTCTTCACATAACAAATCCCCATAAAGACTAATCTCCTACCGTTAATTGAAGCTCCCTCAATACCATCATCAATAATAATCCTTACAACAATTGAGACTCTTATATTGGAGGAGTTGTTCAAAACTCATTTGTAGAAATCATTCAAGCTTGTCTTCTATACAAGTTCCAAACTTATCTCTTCTATCAAGAGTCTTCATATTTTTAGCTACCATAAGTAAGGAAATAACATGGATTTTTTTTAGATTGATAGTACCACCATTGCATCAGTTAATCTATTTGAAGATGCCATTCATACTACTAACTTTACTGTTATCTTTGAGAAAGACTATAGAGTTCACCACTTTTTTCTCTCATATACTTTGAGAATGACTCTTATTTATCAGAGCATTATTTATGTGCAATGAAAATTTTAGGGGACTATAGTTATGTTCTAATCTAGGGTTAATGGATTGAGATTTATGAATGCTTCGACATGTATATAATGTATTGTAACATTGAAAGGAATATAATGAAAAATCAATTTGGTTTTCCCAATTTGGGTTCCAGGAGAAAATATCTCGGTATATTTTTTATGTTCTCACCATTGTTTATTTTTCTGTTATTAAGAATTCGTTTGCAACTAATTGTTGTACATGGTTAAAACCTGCAAAAAGTGATTCATTAATTCTCATTTTTTCTAAAAATGATTCGCCCAAATTTTGTAGTATAATTTATTTTTTTATCTTTTATTTATTTAATTTCTAAATTATTTTTTATGCGGTTCACTGACCCCAGAGATCAGTGACCACTACATCCAAAGAATATTTGTGCTAGGAAGACCACCCAAAGGGGTCACTTCTTGTTGACTCAACCACAGGGCCTTACCTCGAGAGTGTCGGGAGAATTGAACCTGTGACCTCTCAAGAGAAAATGTGCTTTAATGATGAGAACTTGACCAATTGAGCTAATCCTTGAGCTATAGTATAAAATCATTTTCCTTTAAAGATCACTAAAATTATATAGAGACTATACATAAAATCATTATAAATTTAAATATTTTTATGAAGTTATCACCAAATGTTTTATAGTTTGCATGGTAGGGAATAGTAGGATGGTTAAGGTTTCTAAAATTTAAGATAAATGTCCATCCTTGAAAATTTCTCTATGTAGGATGAAGGAAGTTCCATTGTGTTGAATGAAATGTAACTATGTTCGGTATTCATAAATGTACTTTTCATATTTGTATTTATTCAAGAAAATAAAGATTATTTTTATAATATATGTCAATGAGTTTCTTGTTCATTGAAATAGGTCTAGCACATGTTAAAGTGATATAGGTGAGTCAAAGAGTCAAAAGAATTATGTTGAAGACCTTAAGGGCATGCTACTATAGGTATACTTATGTATTAGAGTCAAAGAAGACACCTCCAAGAAAAGTCAAGTCTCCTCCAAGCAAAGGCACCATCAAAGGAAGCAATCTGTAACAAAGAAGTCAAGTCGGCCTATAGACTTCAAGTCAGCCTAAAGGAGGGACAATCCTCTATATATAGAGGCTGTCCACTCCTCTAAAGACAACACATTCATATATATGAAAACAACAAAGTAAGGAGGCAAGTAAAGGGTAACAAAAGGACGAGAAAAGGGTCTCCAAGGACAACAAAGAAGGAGGAAGAAACACTGAGCCTTAGAAGTCTGTTTTAGGGCTTATTACAGTCACACGTGTGAGGAAGGAGCCTCTTCCAAAACTAATATCATAGTCACATAACTTTGCTGGTTGGGCAATCTAAGTAGGCCTATAAGGCCTCTCACTCAAGTGAAGAAAGATCTCTCTCAAGCGAAGAAGGAAGAGGTCAATATCACAAGGAATACAGTCACACGTGCGAAGAGAAGGAGGTTGCCTCTATTGTCATAACAACCCTCCCATTAAAGTCATATAAGTGCGTTAGTTGGTGAAGAGAAGGAAGGGATCATGATAAGGAAAGCGTCTCATAAAAGGGATCTCTTCTAGAGAAAGTGCAACAAGATCTAACAACAATTAGAAGGAGGATGAAGTGTTGGGAAATGAAGTGTTGGAAGACGGAAGTGTCGGGGAACAAAATGTAGAAAGGATGAAGGACTTGACTTGTGCTTGGAGGATATTCTTAGAAAGGGTCTAGGGTTTGGAATTGATCAATAAGAATATTCAATAAGAGAAATTTTTTGAAGGGTTTTCCTCTTAAGAGAAGAGATAGAGAGCCAACATCTTGTGTTCTTGTTCTTATGTTTTTGGTATCAGTTTGATGAAGTACACACACATGCCTTAATAATAAGAAGAAGAAGATTAGGCTAACAAGAAAAATTAAAAATACTCCAAAAAATCTTATCAAGTCAAGAAGAATCAAACTACACCTAATTTCCCTTGATTCTTCAAAATGGAATGAGAGCTAAGGTGACACATCAAGGAAAGGTCATCTCAAGAATACTCATCAAGGAAGGACCTGTACAAAAGTTGAAGCATCTAGCCAAGAAGTTTCAATCACTTCAAGGACAAGAAGATCTACCATCTATCATTCATCAAGGAAGACTACGAAGAAAGAATAAAATCCTTACACAAAGGCACCTACAAGAAGAGCAAATGAAAGAAGGACCTACATCAAGCTACAAGTCATTAAGAAAATCTCATCATCAAATCAAGTCCACTTGGAGAAAGAAACTTGAAGAACATCAAGATCTAAGGAAGGCAAGCCATCAAGTCTTCAAGGAGAAAACAAGTCCACTACATCCCAAAATATCTCAAGTATATGTTCCCTTCTGAATATACATCAATGTCTTTTTTGAAAGGAAAACTACAAATTGGTAGGTAC
Source organism: Pinus taeda (assembly GCA_000404065.3). Lineage (NCBI taxonomy): Eukaryota > Viridiplantae > Streptophyta > Pinopsida > Pinales > Pinaceae > Pinus > Pinus taeda. The sequence continues at coordinate 62,313 of APFE031671339.1, read as the reverse complement.
CAATAACTTTCTTGCATGGAAGAAGAGGAATGAGTTACTTCTCAAGGAGAATGAACTTCTAGAACACATCAAAGGGAATATCACTATTCATGCTAAGGAACAAACTCAAGCCTTATCCAAGTATAATAAGGATTAGACAAGATCTCGAAGGATTCTAATAGAAGCTATCAAGGACTCTCTCATTCCTTATTCCTCCAAATTTGAAACATAAAAAGAAATCTATGATTTCTTCGTAAGCACATATGGAGAAGTGATATCTCAAAGGAAGGAATATATCCCTACTCATGAAAATCTCCGAGATGAGGGATCAACTTCAAGAGCTAGGGGAAGTCATGTCTGACAGAGAAATGACAACTGTAGTACTCAATGCTCTACTTGAGGATTGGGGCAACTTCACATCTAGCATATATGCCAAGAAGGAAGCCACCACACTAAGTGAAATGTGGTCTCTATGCAAGATAGAGGAAACAAGACTCAAAGCAAATGAAGATGCGGGATCAAAGGAGCAAGCATTTGTTACCATGGCCAAGAAGAAAGGAAAATTTGGAAAATTTGGTCCATGAAGAACAAACAATAGAGATATGTCCAAAATCCAATGCTATGGATGCCAAGAATATGGACACTACAAAAGGAATTTCCCCAAACCAAAGAAGGACAACAACAAAAAAAGAAAAAGGGAAGACCCTCACATGTCTCAAGAGGTGAAAGAAGAAGAAAAGAAGCAAAAGAAGAAAGATCCTCCAGATCTCTACAATGACTAAGTCTACTTCTTTACTCAAAGTCTTCTTTCAAAGCTTTGAGTAGTATAGAAGCATGTAGGAATAGAATAAAATTACATGGATAGAAACATCTTCTAGAATCTAGAAGCATGATGTACATAGAGTTCAAAATACTCATGTAGAAGGAGCATTTATAATAGAACAAAAGGCATGGTTAGAAATATCTTCTAGAATATAGGAGCATGGTAGATATAGCTCAAGATATTAATGTAGAAGGAGCATACCTAATATAGGACCTCATACCTTATGAAAGAAAATTGATCATGATTAAATCTTAGAAGACCTCCATCATCAAAAAGAAAGAAATATTCACAGTGTAAGGGTCTTCAAGATCCTCTCGTGGAATCTTCAAAAGAAAGATTCATAAACAAAAACAGATGTCTCATTGGGAATCCCATTCATGGGATTCAAGAAAAGGATGATATGCAGGCAAGCTAAGATGAAGTGAGAAGGGCCACACCATGGACAATCAATTGAAGTTAAGATGTTCGAAGGAGAATCAAGATGAGGTATGTATGCATCAAAGTTTAGTCATGTTACCATATGTATATTATTGAGTCATGGGGATAGTTCTATGACATGATCATGTATGAAAGAATCTCTTTCACTAATGAAATGCTCAAAGGCATGTACTACAATACAATGAAGGTCAACAAAATGAAATACTCACATAAGTAGTATAAGATTGTTGACTAAGAAGCAAGTAAACAAGAAATGTTGACTAGTCCTAGAAGAAAGCAATGAAGAAGTGCTCTCACAAGGAGCATAAGGTGATTGAACAATCTATCCAATAAGCAACAAATGAAGAAAGAGATCAAGCATGTGAAGAACCCATGATTACAAAGAATCACTATCTAACAAGATACTTTGAAGACATCTCTTGAAAGAAGGCATGAAAACTCTAACAAAGGAAGAAAAAGATCAAAGGACCCTTGACACTTGTGAAGGCCTTGGAGATATTAAAGGTGAAGATAATTGATTCTACTCTACAAAGATGTCATGCTAAAGAAGCCATCCAGAAAAAGCACCATTTAATATGGAAGCAATATTAAGATGAAGTCATGAAGGGTACTAGACCGAAGCATGTAAACAAGCAAGTACAATGAAGCATCCATGAGAAGAGTATTCTAAACCATGGACAAATGACAAAGGAGTAGCCAGATGACAAGAGACCCTGATATATGACAAGAATACCACTTTCCACGAAGGAGTCAATGACATGACAAACCAAGAAAGAAAGTGATCAATGGATGGTGCTCAACCAAGAAGAAGTTCCAACAAAGACTCCATGACATCAAAGGAAAGAAGGAGATCAAGCAGCTCGAGGACCCATGAAGAAGAAGTTCCAACAAAGACTCCATGACATCAAAGTAAAGAAGGAGATCAAGCAGCTTGAGGACCCAGGAAGAAGAAGTTGTTGATGAATGGACAAGTCCCTAGCTAAGAGGGAGTTATAACAAGTTGCCAATTACAAAGGAACTTGGACAAGTACCTTGTCAGAGGATACTTGGGCATGTCTTCCTCAATTAAGAGGAAGAGATAGACACAACATTTTTGTCTTCACTTGGGAAGAAAGAATGGGAGGATTGGGTAATCATCTGGCATCCGATACTCTTTGAGGATGTGTAGGGCATCCAAGACAAGAGTAGGCAAGAGGACTGATATTCTTTGAGGGCTGGGAACCCAAGATAAGAATAGTCCTAGAAGGTCATACTCAGTGAACACCCGGGTGGGTATGTACCTTGAGAGATAATGACTAAGGTGTCTATAAGTCATTGGTCTCGCCAACATTGTGCTCTTATCTATTGAGAGATAGAGATGTCAGTCAAGGCCTTGCTGTGGAAACAATGTTGGTCACTATGATACTATAACAGATGGATTGCCAATCCAGTTTCTCTTATGTGAATTCTTCAAGATTGAAAAATAGCCAAACACCTTGTAATGTTATAAGAATACCTCCCTAGTTAAAAGGGAGTGTTGAAGGAAATGTAACTAGGTTCAGTCTTCATAAATGTACTTTTGATATTTGCATTTATTCAAGAAAAGAAATATTATTTTTATAAGATATGTCAATGAGTTTCTTTCTCATTGAAATAGGTCTAGCACATGTTAAAGTGCCAAAGGTGAGTCAAAGAGTCAAAAGAATTATGTTGAAGACCTTAAGAGCATGCTACTATAGGTATACTTATGTATTGGAGTCAAAGAAGACACCTCCAAGCAAAGTCATGTCTCCTCCAAGCAAAGGCACCATAAAAGGAAGAAATCCGTAGCAAAGAAGTCAAGTCGGCCTTCAAGCCAGCTTAAAGGAGGGACAATCCTCTATATATAGAGGTTGTCCACTCCTATAAAGACAATGCATTCATATCTATGAAATTAGGGAAGTAAGGAGGCAAGTAAAGGGTAACTAAAGGATGAGAAAAGGGTCTCCAAGGACAAAGAAGGAGGAGGAAGAAACACTGAGCCTTAGAAGTCTGTTCTAGGGCTTATTACAGTCACACGTATGAAGGAAAGAGCCTCTTCCCACGGTCATTACAACACTACTATCACAGTCACATAACTTCGTTGGTTGGGCAATCTAAGTAGGCCTATAAGGCCTCTCACTCAAGTGAAGAAGGAAGAGGTCAATATCACAAGGAATACAGTCACACGTGCGAAGAGAAGGAGGTTGTATCTACTATCATAACAACCCTCCCATTACAGTCATCCAAGTTCGTTTGTTGGTGAAGAGAAGGGATCATCATAAGGAAAGGGTCTCATCAAAGGGATGTCTTCTAGAGTAAGTGCAACAAGATCTCACAACAGTTAGAAGGAGGATGAAGTGCTAGGAAACGAAGTGACGGAAAAAGGAAGTGTCGGGGAACAAAATGCAGAAAGGAGGAAGGACTTGACTTCTGCTTGGAGGATATATTTGTCAAGGGTATAGGGTTTGGCATTGATCAATAAGAAGCTTCAATAAGAGAAATTTACCGAAGGGTTTTCCTCTCAAGAGGAGAGGTTTTGGCCCTAGCAGAGAGCCAACATCTTGTGTTCTTGTTCTTATGCTTTTGGTCGCTTTGATGAAGTACACACACATGCCTTAATAAGAAGAAGAAAAATATTAAGCTAACAAGAAAAAGTAAAAAGGCTCCACAAATCGTTATCAAGTCAAGAAGAATCACACTACACCTAATTGCCCTTGATTCTTCAACACATTGTGCCTTCCTCTTTAATAGCCTACCATCACATTGAGGTCCTATTATAACCCTAGTTTATTAATAATAACCAAAGGAGAACCTCAAAGGCATCCATTCCTATTCTAGATTGCGAATAGTTCTTCATGTGTTGGGAAAATTAATGATATTCCAAATAGATTCTTTGGCTCTTCCTCATAATCAATATGCTCCTATTCTTCCTCCATCTAAAGAAATCCCCACATGATGTCATATCCATATTAACACAAATTGATATTTATCCATGTCTTTAATCATGGTGAAACTGATATAAATCTCGATAAGTGTTTGAATTTATATAATGATTAATTGGGTGATAGTGTCATATCAATTATGCACCTAAATAAATTATAGATGAACAATTCATGAGAAGATTGTACATACCATTATGTTCAATTTAACAATATTATGCATCTAAAAAATTATAGATAAACAATTCATGAGAAGATTGTACATACTATTATGTTCATTTTCAATACTTAATGGTGTTAGTTATGCAATTGTATTGCATGGAAAGTTTGCAATAAAATTGTGAAATAACCATACTCACATGAGAATTTCCTTTTATTTGGAATTAAAATATATATAT
>APFE031671339.1:30651-52854 GCA_000404065.3 Pinus taeda | reverse complement strand
TATAGTAAAAAACTTATCGAGGTTCAAATCCTTCTCTTCCTTTGTTTTCAACATTCACATTTATTGGTCCGGTCCAACAAAAAAAAAAGGATAATAGCTCAGTTGTATGTAGCCAAGCTACAAGGATCCAGTTGGGAAAAGAGTATTTGAAAAGACTTCTATCCTGCCAATATGGGAGATAGATTAGCCATCTGAGCACAAAGATGATAAGCTAGGTGTTTGGTCAATTTAGTGTGTCCTAAATTGCTACATTAATTATCAATTCGGGAGTCCTAAATTGATGAAGTGTGGCGCACTATATGTGCAAGATAACCTCTTTCTTACTTTTTGTTGTTTTTGATTTTTATGTTGTTTTTGGGGGTTTTTATCTTCGTTTATCTCATAATCTGAATGGAATTCCTATTCCTAAGTTTCTAGAATGCAAGTATGGTTATAGGTTTTAAGGAAATTATGTCCTCTATAAGGGTTCCCAAAACTTAACACTTCAGAAGGTCTTAAAACATACTAGTGATGAAAATAATACTTGAATCAAGAATGAAAATATGCTACTATTTAAAGCAAGTAATTAATGAACTACTGATTATGAAACTATCATCTTTGTTGCTGTCTAAATATAGAAAAATGATTTAAGCTACTGCACTCAAGGAAATCAAAGATTGCAAAGAAAGTAAAACTAAAATAAAATTACATCATTCATATTCTGATTTCTCGCCAGTTAGTCTAGCTATGGCTTTCAGAGATAATCGTCAATGACATGAGCAATCCAATATCTAATTGCAGAAAAGTAAACTAAAATCAAATCACAACATTCATATTTCGATCCCTCGCCAGTTAGTCTAGCTATGGCTTTCAGAGGTAACCGTCAATGCAATGAGCAATCCAATATCTAATTGTAGAAAAGTAAACTAAAATCAAATCAAAACACTCATAATTCGATCTCTCGCCAGTTAGTCTAGCTATGGCTTTCGGAGGTAACCGTCAATGAAATGAGAAATCCAATATCTAATTGTAGAAAGTAAACTAAAATCAAATCACAACATTCATATTTCGATCCTTCGGCAGTTAGTCTAGCTATGGCTTTCAGAGGTAACCGTCAATGACATGAGCAATCCAATATCTAATTGCAGAAATGTAAACTAAAATCAAATCACAACATTCATATTTTGATCCCTCGCCAGTTAGTCTAGCTATGGCTTTTGGAGGTAACCGTCAATGACATGAGTGAGTTTATTTATAAACTAACTTAACAAAGCAAATGAACAAGACTAAAATAAAAAAACAGAATTGGAATTAAAAGAAACTAAGAAAAGAAAAGTCAATAGAGGATCAATTCCATATCACTAGTTATTGTGAAAATTATATACAGATGCTCGGGTTGCCTACTCTATCCTGAAACATGCACACACTGATCAGCGTTATAAAAAGCTTGTAAAGTCATGGACAGAAGTGAAATGTTAGAAATATATACACAAGTGAATAACTATAAAAAATGTGCAGTGAAAATAAGGAAATGATACATAAATACTATACAGCAACAATGGAAACAAAACCTCAGTGTGCAGAGGCCCTCTGCACAACCTCGGCCAATAGGCTATCAATTCAAAATTACGTTCACGCAAGCATGTAGAATAGAGTCTTCTTGTATATCTGAAAACACAGTTACATCAATAAAACTAGTGTCATGGCACAGTGAATTCTTAACAGCAAAATTACATTCAAAAGACTAACTACTATGCGTATAGAAACACGTTATTTATAACAAAGGTTACATAACTGTTTTCCTTATAAAACTACGTGAACAGAAACACATAAAAGACAATGTCCATGGATTTAGCATAGTGGTTGCCGTTATGATTAAATCTATTAAGGGTGGATGTTGGATTCGCCTTGTGGAGCAGTCCACAGGTGTCAATATGACCCTAGGGATCTAGGAACAACCATGAAAGTCTTCACGTGTTTGAAAATGGAGTCCTGTTGTCGTAGGACTCCTATGTTTGACCACCGCTTGACCACCTTTGACCACGACCTTCTTTGATGAATCCAGCTGGACCAATAGGACCTGATCCATGTCCAGGTCATTTCCAACTTGCCCATGTGGCTTGCTTTGCCTGGTGACACCTGCAACCTAGAGTTTAACAAAAACAACTGCGGAAAGTTGAATCAGTTGCGGAAAGTGACAAGATTCCGCAGCTCATCAGCAAAAATATAGTTCAAACAACAAACAAAAAACATAATTAGAAAACCATTTTAATGCTCTTTTGGAATCAGTATGCAATGATTTTGATAGCTTAGGAGGTTCAGGTGAGTGGAAAAAGTATAAGAAAGTGTGTGGGAGAGATGCAAGTTCAGGGCTCAACATACCCCCACTGTGAAGGTGTTGCATGTCCCCATGCAACCAAAACTTTGACTATCCCCCCTTTAGATCATGTGCTCTGAGACTTTTGCCAGTACATCTAGCCCTCTTCTTATCTTTCTTGGTGCTGCTAACATCCCGGGCTTCCTCATCAAGCATCTAAATTTGAGGTTGATCAGTGCTCTACTTATCCTCCTACACTTTTTCTTCAATTTCTTATTCTTTTTTTGCCATAGCCCAAGGTGCAACATTGTGTTGTCGTGAATGATCTTATCCAATCGACGTTTTTCCTTCAATGCTTCATTTTCATGTTTAATGTGTCTATTTAGGACCTCTATTTCAAAAAATTCTTGTTTCAATGATTGGATTAGAGATTCTTGTGCTGTGTGAGGCTGGATGGATGAAGTGCTTGGACCTGTGGCTGTCTTTTCCAAGGATTCTATATAATCATACATCTCTTGCTGATTCGGGTCTATCTCGGGTGTAGTTTTCCTTGGGCTGTTCCCAAAATCCTGTTGAGGAGGACTGATTTCAAAGTCTGGCCGAGAAGGACTCATGTCAACATCTGGCTGGGAAAGAGGAGTATGGTGTGGGCTACGGTTAGGAGAGATTGCTGGAGGATGCTCCAGTGTTTCTCCTCCTAAATCAATGAAATCGGGCCCTTTTGTTTGCACTTTCATCCACTTTCCTCTAAGCCTAGAGCTTCTCCTTAATTGCTGTGGACTAGTGCCTTCTTCCTCCATACTCTGTTTTTATTTTCGTTTCTTCTTGGCTGCAGCTGATTGTTCCTGAAGATAAGCTAGTCTTTCAGACAGTGTTTGGTGGTCTTCTTTTTGGGAAGGATCTGGGGTTTGATATACAACTTCTATGTTTCTTTTCTCTTTTGGTTTTCTTTGCTTCTTATCCTTAGTTCTTTCCAGCCTCTCTTCTTTATTAACTTCTTTAGTTCTGCTAATAGGAGGGTCTTGAATTCTCACACTAGTTTCCTTTTTCCTACTCTTCCTTGTTGTACTGCTCTCAGGTATTTTAGGTGGATCTTGTAATTATTTTCTCACCAAAAACTGTTCCCAGGTGTCCTCCTTTTTCTTCAACTGGTCTTCAATTAAAATTTTCACAAGCCCGTGATGATACAGGTGGGGTTCTATGTCCTCTATATTCTTTTGGATGGTTGAGCACATCTTTTTCAAGCTCAGTAATAAAAAGTAAAGCAGATTGAGGGTTTGATTTTCTAAAAGGTTCATTAGCAACCGGGTATGATACATATACATCGATCCAAAATGGCCTTCACACGTAATGAACTTTTGAATAATCAACAATAAACTGGCCAACTTATCTTCTAAAGAATGGACAGGAATTCCTCATTTGAATATAGTTACATCCATATCTGGATTGCGTAGGATAACCCTCCAAGCATTCTCATCAAATCTCTTGTTCTTGAACTAACGTTCTCCCTCCTGTGGGAGTTCTGTAGTGGCTGCTATAGATGCCTCGGTGACTGTAAACTTGAGGTCCCCAATTTCCACCTCCAAGCCGTTAAAAGACCTTGCAAAATCTTTTGTAATCTCCTTATTGTAGCCTCTGAACTTTTGAATGAACTGTAGCCACCATGCCTTCTTCAGTATGTTTTTCACTTGGGGGTACCCCTCTATAAACTTGGCCCCTTCCAAATCTGCTCTCAGCAATAGACCCATTCCTTCCTTCTGTTCTTAAAATTCGTATGCGTGAGAAGGGTTTAGTGGAGGTGAGACGACTGGGTTAGCGGGAGTGTATAGGGTTTATGGAGAAAACCAGTGACTGTGAGCGGAAAATAGAGGACAGGCAGTGGAAGTGAATTCACGGAATGGAGTGGAGGCTTATGTGGACAAGGTGGAAATGTAACCGTGACTTCAATAAAATAATAGGGGAGTGAAGTGAACCTGGCAGAATTCTTAGTTTGAATGGCTGCGAAGTAGATGTAAACATGTTCATGAAATGATTGCGGAATTTGTGCGGTGGAGAAGAATCGTGATCAAATCGACCACGCCCCATGATTACAGGTGGAGTGTAAAAGTGCAGCCAAACAAGAGTTAAATCGGAGGGTTGATCATGAGGTTGTTTGAAGAATAAATGCACGGTTCATGGAGGGATCATAGGTCATGGAACAGTCATGGAGGCTATCAATGCTATCAATGCAAATCATTGCATATAATGGAGCTTATGGTTTCATAACTATGCAAAAATGTGCTTTGAATGGTTTTTGAAATAAATTTCTACTCATACCTTGGAATTTTTGCCACTTGTTGTCCATTAACCTTTGATCAGTTGCTCCTTGTTGATGTCTTTAGGTGCCGCATGTCTTCATAATATGTCCCCGGTCATACCTGCATTTGATTTTTTTTATTTTTACCTATTATCTAACTGCCAATGTTGAATGATAGGGTGCTAGCTGCGAAAACACAACTAGCTGCGGAATCAGTTTGCAGCTGCGGAAACTGGATTCAGCTGTGGAAACTGACTCAACAATCATATGACTGAATGGAGATGGATGGATTGATGACTGAGTGAATGAAAACTGGTCATGAAAAAGACTTTTATTGGCGAAATGGAATAATATGAAATGAAAGTGGAGTGGAATGAAATGAAGTGAAGTGGAATGAAATGAAGTAGAGTGGAATGAAAATGAGAAAGAGAGATTTTTTTATTTTTTTTTGGAAAATATAGGGCGTCAGAAGTTCCTAATTTTCGCTCTGTATTTTCTGTATAAGACTACCAATCAGTGATTCGTTTTCAGGCTTATACATTTTTTTTTTTTTAGAACAGATAAGAACAAAGGCTAGGCTGGTAGAGAAGAAGGATTCTTCTTCACCAGCCTTATTGCAGAACTATCTTGAAAGATTTTGAAAAATTCCTTTTTTGAGAGTGGCTTATGATAGATCTTTAGTCTGTGGCCATTCACAATAAGAGGAGTTTGATGTTCATCAATGGTTTTGATTCTTACCGCTCCATTGCTAAATATTTTGTCAATCTCATATGGACCAAGCCAATGAGTCTTAAAATTTTCCTTTAAAATCCTTAAACTTGGAATGAAATAGCAATGCCCAATCTCCTTCTTGAAACTTTTTCTCCTTGATGTATTTGTCATGCCACTTAGCTCTTTGATATTGAAATAGATCAGTTCTTAGGATTTCCTCTTGTCTGATCTCATCTAGCTCATTCAACTGCTCCATTCTATGCTTTTGGGCTTCTGATAGATCCATTCCCAATTGAACTTTCATCTTGAAAGTTTTTACTTGGAACTCAATCGGGAGCAGGACTTCTTTCCCGTAAACGAGTTCATAGGGAGAATGTCCTGTTGTATTCCCCCATGTTGTTCTGTAGGTCCATAAGGCTTTAGGAAGCCTTTCTGCCCAATCTCTTCTGTGTAAATGAACAGTATTGGTAATGATGCCTTCAAGAACTTTGTTTGTAGACTCCACTTGACCATTTTCTTGTGGATGGTAAGGAGTAGATTTTCCTTTCTTGATTTTGTATTCTTCCATCAACTTCTCCACTAGGTTGGATGTGAATTGACTTCCCTGATCTGTCACAATTTCTCTTGGAACACCAAAGCGAGTAAAAATATCCTCATAAAGAAAACTAATAACTAAATTTTCAGTAGCAGAAAATAATGCTTTTGCTTCTACCCATTTAGTGACATAATTAGTACATACCAATATATACTTCTTTTGTTTAGATGGTAAATTAATAGGTCCAATGAAATCTAAAGCCCATTTTTCAAAGGGTTTGATGAGTACTTGTGGTTGTAATGGCATTTCATTTGAAAGGGTAGGTTTCCCTACTCTTTGGCAGCTGTCACACCTTTTGACATATTGTTTTGCATCTTTGAAGAGGGAAGGCCAATAATATCCTAAAGAGAGGATTTTATAGGCTGTCCTTTTGTCAGCAAAGTGTCCGCTGCATGGTTCATCATGACATGCCTTGAGGATATCAGGCATTTCATCTTCCCTAACACATCTTCTGATCACAAGATCTGGCCCTGTTTTAAACAATTCGTTAGAAATCCATGAATATTTTGAAGTCTCCTGAATAATATTTCTTCTTTCACTAGGAAATAGATGTGGAGGTAGTTTCCCTGTAACCAAATAGTTAGCAATATCTGCATACCAAGGGGTCTTAGTAGTTACTACAAATAAATATTCATCAGGAAACTTATCCTCTACAGGAGAATATTCTTTAGTATTCTGGATCCTAGACAAGAAATCAGCTACTATATTTTGTTTCCCTGGTCTATCCAACACAGTAATATTGGATTCTTGTAAAAGTAGGAGCCACCTTGTAACTCTGCCATTAGTAACAGGTTTGTTTATTAGATATCTAATCACAGAATGATCAGCATGAATAAAAGTTTCATAGCCTGTTATATAATGTCTGAACTTATGGATTGCATGAACAACAACTAAGAACTCTTTTTCAGTTACAGTATAGTTCAACTCAGTAGGAGTTAAATTTTTACTGGTATAGTAAATGGCATAAGGGACTAAATCTTTTTGTCCCAACACAGCCCTAGAGCTGTATTTGAAGCATTTGTAGAAATATGGAAAGGAAGTTTCCAGTTTGGTCCTCTCAAGATAGGCGCTTCAGATATTCTTGTTTTCAAAGTTTCAAATGCTGATTGACAATCAGGACCCCATTTGAATTCACAGTCTTTTGTAAGAAGTTTGAAGAGTGGAGATGCTATTTTGGTAAAGTTTTCTATAAATCTTCTATAATATCCAGTAAATCCCAGAAAACTTCTAACATCTTTTTGACAATTTGGAATAGGCAACTTGGAGATGACTTCAACTTTTGATCTATTAACTTTAATCCCATCCCCTAAAATGTGATTTCCCAAAACAATACCTTCAGTAAACATCATAAAGCATTTTCCATGGCTTAATGAAAGGTTTGTTTCTTTACATATTATAAGTACTTTTTCCAAATTTGCTAATGCTTCTTCAAACGAGTCACCATCAACTGTAATGTCATCCATATAAACCTCTACACAATCATAGATTAGATCAGAAAAGATTCCTAGTACCGCTCTATGGAATGTTGCAGGTGCATTACATAATCCAAAAGGAAGTACTCGATAGGTAAAAGTTCCCCATGGACAGGTAAATGTGGTCTTATCCTGATCTTCAGGTGCTACCTGAATTTGATTATAACCACTAAAACCATTCAGAAATGAAAAGTACTTTTTGCCTGCTAATGTATCTAATACTTGATCGATAAAGGGCAAGGGAAAGTGATCCTTCAAAGTTGCTTTATTCAATTCCCTATAATCAATGCATGCCCTCCATTTACCATTCTTTTTGGGTACTATGACCAAAGGAGAAACCCATCGGCTATCTGAAATTGGATAAATGAAGTTTACATTGAGTAGTTTTTGGAGCTCTTTTTTCACTATCTCCCTAAGATTTGGATTCATTCTTCTTTGAGGTTGTCTGATTGGTCTACTGTTTCCCTCAATATAGATGTGATGAATGCAAGTCTTAGGATCAATACCTTTCATATCAGTATACTCCCATGCAAATGCAGTAGAATGTTTTTGCAAGGTTTTGGTTAGTTCTTCCTGTTGTGACTTTTCCAAATTTTTGTTGATATTCAATGTTTTTCCTGGAAAAATCTCAATGGTAGAATTACCGAACTCTTCCATAGAGTAAAGACACATTTGTCTTGATGATAAATATTCAATGTCAGAATCTAACCGAAATTGTGTGAGGTCATATTTTGAAGATGTTTCAAAATTTTCTAATGTGTTTAGAATTTGACTATCTTCACTGATTTTAGAAATGGTAAAGACAGGTTGTATAGTGTCCTCATCATCGACCCATTCATTGTCTCCTACCTCTGTGATTGCTTTTGCTGGAGGATACAAATTGAATTTCTTTGTTGAACTACCATTAGAAATGTACATATCCCTATATCTACAACTAATGAAAGCATCAGTTGTGGCTAGCCAAGGTCTTCCTAAGATGAGTGGATGTCCCCCTAAATTACTCTTGGGAGTAAAAATCATGAAATCTACTGGATATTCCCAATAATCTAAGGAGACTGAAATGTCTTCTAATACACCATCTGGTTTGATTATTGATCTATCTGCAAGTTGCAGTAAGGTAGGTGTAAAAAGAAGATTAGGAAGCTTAAGCTGTTCCATACTCTACCTACTCATGATGTTGATAGCAGCCCCTAGGTCAATCAAAGTATTTGGAATTTCTATCCCATTTATATGTGTCTTGACAATTGGACTACCTAGATCTACATATTTCTGCATGGCAATGTTTCCCATCATGATATCTGCAATTTTTCCTACCAAGTGGATTCTTCTTGTATCTCTTGGTTTCCTTCCTGGTCTTTTGAGACTCAACTCCTTTATTGTCTTTGCTAGAATAGGAATTTCTCTAATGGCTTGTAGCAAGGGAATCTTGATACAAACATTCTTTAATTCATCTAGGAAGTCATAGTCAGGCAACAATATTTTCTTCTCCACCCCTTTATAAATTTGTAATCTTTCAGGGAAAGGAGGTGTAGATGAAGATGCAGGTTGCTCAAATATAGGAGTTGTGGGGGTTGACTTTTCTTTCTCTTTTTGAGTGTTTGAGTTTTGAAGAGAGGCTTCCTCAGAACCCTTATTGACTTTAAGAGAGTCCTCCTTAGAGGTATCTTGCTCTTGGACATCTATAGAAAGTTTTTCTAAAACTCTACCAGACCTGAGTTGTACATCATTAAGAGGAACAATCATATAGGTAGGAAATTGTTGTCCTTCTATCATATAAGTATTCTGAGGATTTTTATTGTTAGGATTTGGCAATGGTTGAGAAGGCAATTGATTTGTCTTTTGTTGAAATGGAATTATGAGTTGAGGATTTTGATTTTGTTGAGAAGGTTGTTGTTGTGGAAATGGCAATGAAAGTTGTGGATTTTGATTTGGAAGTTGTGGAGTTTGTTGATTTTGAAAAGATATAGGATATTGATAAAATTGAGAAAATCTCCAATAAGGATTTTGCATCCCTTGTGCCCATGATTGATATGGATTTTGAGGTTGGGGCCAAGGTTGTTGCCAAGAATTCCAATCTGGCGGGGGTTGAAAATTCATAGGGTTATTAAACCCTTGATTTTGTTGCCCCTGCCAAGGTTTTCTTGAAACAAAACAAAGAGATTCTACTGAATTTGGATCTTCTTGAAAGACAGCTTTGAGACCAGGAATTGAAGGACAATCCTTGGTCTCATGATTCTCTGAGCAAATCATACATGTTTCTATAACTTTTGCATCCAAGGGGCATTCCCTTAGAGCATGTTTCTTCCTACATTTTGGACAAAAGATGGCCAAAGCATCAACTTCTATTTTCTGCTTGTTTTGAATTTTAAGGGTGTCTAGTTGTTCACTAAGACTCCCTAGGATATCAGTTTTGAATTCATCAATAATATTTTCAATATCCGCCCTACTTACTGATCCAGTTGCAGATTTGTTTGCTCTAATAAGAGAAGGATCTCTAGGCCCTTTTCCCGTTTTAGATTTTCCCCTCGAGAGATGGGCACATAGTTCTGCTATGTCACGAAGTGGAAGTTGAGAAATGTCTCCCTTCCCCATCATGTTTAAAATATCTATCCATTCATCTCTAATGGATTTCAATAAAAGGGCTTTCAAATTTTCCTCATCTAAGTTACTCATTTTTGCTCTCTTTAAATTGTATTGAAATCTTTCAAGTAAATCCTCCAACTTTTCATCTTCTTTTTGCATCATTTTAAATACCTCATCCTTGTGATTGGTGGGCATACAATAATCCAAGTATTTATCAAAAAATGTTTGTTTCATATCATTACAAGTCCTGATAGATTGGGTGACTAATCCCATGAACCATTTCAAAGTGGATCCCTTTAATGTTGAAGGAAACAGTTTGAGTTTTTGAGAGTCTTCCATATAGTCATAGGTTCGGCACACGACTTCAAACTCAAACAGAAATGTTTCAGGATCCTCACTTCGTAATCCGTAAAAGTTGGGGAGGACAGATGGTGAAATATTTTTTATTGTTGTATGAGTTTCCTCATCGGCTATAGTAAATCCAAATGATTTATCTCCATCCCTATTTCCTCCGTTGTTACCTCTACCTCCTCCATTATTTCCTCCTCTTCTACCTCTACCTCTACGTCTAACCCCTCCTCCAAATCCATCTACTACTTCCTCTGTCATGATAGTTTCCTTAGAGTACTTAGAGTCCTCTGGTTCTTGTATTAATGGCGAACGAGGAAGAATTTCCCCCTCCTCTTCTTCAGGTGATTCTACTTCTTTGATTACAATGTGTTCCCCTGTAGAAGTGAAGAAATGTTCTTATCCTAGATTAGATTCAGTAGATAGTGTGGGAGAGTCTTCTAATTCAGCTGCTGCTCCTTGAATTCCAGGAATCCTAAGGCTAGGAGTAGATGGAGGTGTATGTTTTCTATGCCTTGAAGAAGTTGGAGTTGTAAAAATCGAACTTTTGGCTCTAGCTATAAACCTTCGCCTAGAATCTCTTGCTCTATGCATGTCATTTTTTTATTTTTTTATTTTTCTGTCAAGTTGGGCCAATAATTCTCTTTCTGATCTACTAGATCACACTAGGTGCAAGAAGAGAGCATACTCAAGAAATTATTGAACCAATAGCTGTCCTTTCTGATCCTCCAAATCACACTAGGTGCAAGAGGAGAGCATACTTCGAGAAGTTATCAATTTTCCCTTCTTTGATTTTTTTCTTTTTTTAAGAATTTGGCTACCTAGTTACACTTCCCCGGCAATGGCACCAAAATGTTTGGTCAATTTAGTGTGTCCTAAATTTCTACATTAATTTTCAATCCGGGAGTCGTAAACTGATGAAGTGTGGAGCACTATATGTGCAAGATAACCTCTTTCTTACTTTTTGTTGTTTTTGATTTTTATGTTGTTTTGGGGGTTT
The DNA here is from genome assembly GCA_000404065.3 of Pinus taeda. Lineage (NCBI taxonomy): Eukaryota > Viridiplantae > Streptophyta > Pinopsida > Pinales > Pinaceae > Pinus > Pinus taeda. The sequence continues at coordinate 41,553 of APFE031671339.1, read as the reverse complement.
TTATCTTCGTTTATCTCATAATGTGAATGGATTTCTATTCCTAAGTTTCTAGAAGGCAAGTATGGTTATAGGTTTTAAGGCAATTATGTCCTCTATAAGGGTTCCCAAAACTTAAGACTTCAGAAGGTATTAGAACATAATAGTGATGAAAATAATACTTGAATCAAGAATGAAAATATGCTGCTATTTAAAACAAGTAATTAATGAACTACTAATTATGAAAATATCATCTTTGCTGCTGTCTAAATACAGAAAAATGATTTAAGCTACCGCACTCAAGGAAATCAAAGATTGCAAAGAAGGTAAAACTAAAATCAAATTACATCATTCATAGTCTGATTTCTCGCCAGTTAGTCTAGCTATGGCTTTCAAAGATAATCGTCAATGACATGAACAATCCAATATCTAATTGAAAAAAACTAAACTAAAATCAAATCACAACATTCATATTTCGATCCCTCACTAGTTAGTCTAGCTATGGCTTTTAGAGGTAACCGTCAATGAAATGAGCAATCCAATATCTAATTGTAGAAAAGTAAACTAAAATCAAATCACAACACTCATAATTCGATCCCTCGCCAATTACTCTAGCTATGGCTTTCGGAGGTAACCGCTAATGAAATGAGCAATCCAATATCTAATTGCAGAAAAGTAAACTAAAATCAAATCACAACATTCATATTTCGATCCCTCGCCAGTTAGTCTAGCTATGGCTTTCGGAGGTAACCGTCAATGAAATGAGCAATCCAATATCTAATTGTAGAAAAGTAAACTAAAATCAAATCACAACATTCATATTTCGATCCCTCGCCAGTTAGTCTAGCTATGGCTTTCGGAGGTAACCGTCAATGACATGAGTGAGTTGATTTCTAAACTAACTTAACAAAGCAAATGAACAAGACAGAAATCAACAAAACAAAACTGGAATTAAAAGAAACTAAGAAAAGAAAAGTCAGCAGAGGATCAATTCCATATCTCTAGTTATTTTGAAAATTATACACAGATGCCTAGGCTTCCTACTCTATCCTAAAACATGCACACACTGATCGACGTTATACAAATCTTGTAAAGTCATGGATAGAAGTGAAATGTTAGAAATATATACACAAGTGAATAACTATAAAACATGTGCAGTGAAAATAAGGAAATGATACATAAAGACTATACAACAGTAATGGAAACAAAACCTCAGTGTACAGGGGCCCTCTGCACAACCTTGGCCAACAGGCTATCAATCCAAAATTACATTCACGCAAGCATGTAGAACATAGTCTTCTTGTATATCTCAAAACACAGTTATAGCAATAAAACTAGTGTCACGTCACAGTGAATTCTTAACAGCAAAATTAAATTCAAAAGACTAACTACTATGCATATAGAAATGCGTTATTTATAACAAAGGTTACATGACTTTTTTCCTTATAAAACTATGTGAACAGAGACACGTAAAAGACAACGTCCATGGATTTAGCATAATGGTTGCCGTGATGATTAAATCTCTTAAGGGTGGCTGTTGGATTCACCTTGTGGAGCAGTTCACAGGTGTCTATATGACCCCAGGGATCTAGGAACAACCACGAAAGTCTTCACGTGTTTGAAAATGGGGTCCTGTTGCCGTAGGACTCCTGTGTTTGATCACCGCTTGACCACCTTTGACCACGACCTTCTTTGATGAATCTAGCTGGACCAATAGGACCTAATCGATGTCCAGGTCATTTCCAACTTGCCCATGTGGCTTGCTTTGCCTGGTGACACCTACAACCTGGAGTTTAACAAAAACAACTGCGGAAAGTTGAATCAGCTGCGGAAAGTGACATGATTCCGCAGCTCATGAGAAAAAATCTAGTTCAAACAGCAAACACAAAACATAATTAGAAAACCATTTTCATGCTCTTTTGGAATCAGTATGCAATGATTTTGATAGCTTAGGAGGTTTAGGTGAGTGGAAAAAGTCTAAGAAAGTGTGTAGGAGAGATGCAAGTTCAAGGCTCAACACTAGGGTAGGATACAGATAGCACCAAATATGAGAAATATCAATCATCTTCTGAACCAGAGTTGGTAAGCACATATATTTCCCCCATACTTTGATTTCTTCTGCCCTTTTCCCTACCTATTATATATAATAAGTTGTTGCTTGATCCCCCAACCATGAGCATTCGATCTTCCTCAACTCAAACTTATTATGCCAAGATTTCTTCAAATACGCTCGATTTCCTTCTCATAAGCATGAAGAGTGACAATGATACTTTCTTTTTGGAGTTTAGGAGTAATGGAGAACAAAGAGCAAGAACGCCCCGTCCTTCGCGTGTAAGTAAAGGGTGTTTTTGTACTCTTAAATGAAAGTGTAGAAAGGGGGTAGAACAGGACCTTTCTCTTAACAGGGATCAATAAATCTCTATTATGCCATTTTCTTATTCCCACCCCAATGGAAACAAAGGGCGATACCGAAACCTATCATGACTCTAATTTACGCCATTTATTAGATCGCTTCATGAATCTCTTGATGCTTATTCAAGTATAGCTTCATTTGTATGTATGGTTTAGGGATATCGTAATGATGCTTTTATGTTTCACCTTCATCACTATCTCAATCGGTAGAGGTCTTTTGCCCATGCCATCCCCAGTTACTAAGCTTTATGTGGATAGTGAGACTTTACTTGGTGATTTAAGATGTTAGGCATCTACAGTTGGAGATTGAGTAAGAAATGTCTACTCCCAGCTCTTCCTGGCTCAAATAATAAGGGTAGATTAGGGATCGGGGGACTCACTTTTGGGCAGAGTGGATGTGCTGTTCATTCCAGTTTTTTCTTCCCAGATCACATTCTTTCGAGTGTCATTTATTATATCCTTTATCTCCATCCATGCTCTATCTTATCACCTGTGGTTCAAATTCACCTCTTACGAATCTCATAGAGTTGTGAAGAATTCTTTTATGCTCTGGTACTCCAGTATAGCTATGGGGTATTGAGCTTCCCCATTCCTTTATTACCATTTTAATAATTTTTCTCAAGTGAGCCAATGTACTTGGGTTCATTAGGTTCCTCGCTATGTTAAGTGTAGTGATGCATGATTCCATTCAACGACATGGAGGGGAGGACATAATACCTTACAAGTACAAATCATATTATTGGTTGAGAAAAATATGATTGGTCGAGCCCAAACCAAATAATCATGAATTCCGTACCAGTCAAATGGAGAAGGTAGGACAACATCAACATGATGGCATGAAATCAATATGAGAAAAGTAGGGTTCTGATTTGTTTTGTCACCTTGGTTGGGCAAGGCGATAGCGAGGTTAGGCAACTTTCATCGAAAGAATAAGGCATGACATTGGTTGTGTTGTTGTGGTGAGGAAGAGAATATAGCTGGGGGCTAGTGCAGCCCAGATAGCTTCCATTTGAATAATAGAGCTAGAAGGCTAGCTCGTTGTGCTATTCCACTCCCAGTTGATGACCAACAATGAACCAGACGATAACAAACATGGTAGGGAAGTCTTTATTCGACGAAAAAATGATTTCTTTATTCCTGATAAAATACTCAATAAATGGATTAAATCATCAATCAATGCCTCCAATCAATGAAGTTGGTTTAATGGAGCTTACCCATATCATCCCCTCCTTGGTTCTCATTCATTACTTAATATAGACTAACCCCTTACCCAACAACCAGGTAAATGTATGGTTATAACATTGTTTCCCAATATGCTTTTATCCAAAATAGTCCTACCCATACCTAAAGGTTGGTATACTTTAAAAATAGAGTGTACAAGGTAGAAAGATGTTGAGTGGTAGGGGATACTGATACCTATATCCCATCTCGACTAATATCCTCCGTATATCGCCTACCTATAGATAGGGGGAGGTCGCTTATTCAATTCGCGTAAGTCCAAATAGAGTTTAGACAAACTAGATAGAACCACATTATGGAGTCCAAATAGAGAGGAGGCATTATATAGTGCTTTATATAGTTCTTTATAGAGTGCTTTTCAGCATGAAAGATAGGAGGCTCTATATAATTATGATAGAAAGAGAGAAGGGGGAGCGGGAAGGCATTATAGAGAGGTAGATAGGAAGCAAATTAGAGGTACACTTTCAACCACTTCATAGTGTACATGAGTTCATTATACCAGTCATATTTCTCTTTAACGAGAGGTTGAACTCATTGCCGCATCGTTAGATTGACTCATAGTTTGTCAAAGGCCTAGTCTAAGCTTACCTCCATAGGCCAGAAAAGAAACATTAGTGATCATAGTCCTCCAAGAATTTTGTCTAGCTCCTTACTTCCAAATAAGGAATCGCAAATACTTACCTTAACTATGTGAGGAAAAGGGATCTCCCTATTTGGGGTGGATAGTCTCAATATGTACCAAACTCTATTAAGCTTTCAGCTTCTTGATATTGCTATTCCGGTCTCGATGAGGTTCAGGCTCAAAGAGATCAGGTGGGAGGTGAGTGTAGATTACAGAATAGGAACGAGACCTATAGATTTATTAGATGTGAACTACAGTAAGCTAGAGTATGCTATAGTTAGCTACATTGATGTGGTCATGGTCAAAATCAAAAGAATGCATCTCATAGAAATTTCTCTTGTATTTCTATATGTATTTCGATTGTTGAATTGCTCTTGAATTGCTCTTTTACATTGATGAGTGAATATGAAGTTGTTTTATGTCCAGATGTAATGATAGGGGATATTTCTATTGATTTCATTAATGATGTGATGAGAGAGTTTATGATTGGATTCGATAGTTTATGTTAACTCTATAGTTGATGTATACTTTTTTCATGGAGTGTTTATAGGTATAATTGATAGGTATTTCTCTAGTTTTTGGGTATTTTTCCTCTTGATATATTCTTGACGTCAATTACAGAAATTATTGATGTGTATTTACCTCTAGAATTGCTCTATGAATTCCTATTGATGGTGTATGATAATGGGAAGCTCAATAACTCTTCCTAATGATTTGGATCAATCAAGGTAAAGGCGATACCTAGGTTGCAAAGGGTAGTGTTTGTTCAAATCAAAATTCTAAGTAAAGGGGAGTATAGGCACTAACTGGTAGCTAAGGTAGGAGTTATATGCAAGGATGATGGGTGAAGCAATTTCAGTGGCTTAAATAGTTGGAGTAGATCCAGGTACATCCATAAGGTAGAGATTTAAGGAGCATAGGCAATAGGACGAGTGGTAGAGGCAGTAGAAAAGGAAAGAAAGCAATAGTAAGGTAGTATATAGGAGTAGCAGGTAATAATAATCAAAGTAATATCGATCATTTGAAGATATAAACTATGGAGTATTAGAAGGACTAAGAGATTATTATATAAAAAAGAGATTCTAAGTATTCTAAAGGGCTTAAGGGTATTGAATTCCTAATATGTAGTATGAAATTCCCAATGGAGTTTTATATCGAGGATATAGTATACTATGTGCTAAGCTAGTCTAATAATGGCTTGAAGGTCCACTCTAAGAAGTGTAGGGTTGGGTTGTGGTTGGTGATTGGTTCTCTCTGGATTTGTAGATGTTTGAGTAGAAATGGATAGGGATATTTATGAGTATAGGATTGATAAGACGCCTTGGTTTTGTAGTTCATATTAGGTCTAAGTATATCCTTATGTTCCAACTAAATATAGTATGGGATTATGTGTCTAGTCTAGTTCTATGAGTATGTTGGAGTATTAGAAAGGATTCTTGAAGGGACCAAAGATCATGAAGTTGTTAAGTACTATACGATATGCTTCTTTTGGTACGAATGAGTTGTTGGTCTTCGCCTATGTAATCATGTATTATTATTGTTATACAATGCTGTGTGAACTAATGCAAAGAATATAATATATCTAATATGGTGACTAGTATATGAATGATTGGTCTCTGAATATGGTACATAAATATATGATGTCTAAGTGCGTGATCAAATGAAGACATGTGGTGACTTGGATGAGAAAGATTATATGATAGAGATAATGGGAAGTATGATAAAGAGAAATGTAATTGGTATAATGAACTGGTGTATGCTAGGAAATGGTTTAAAGTGTACCTAGTGTAAAACCCCTAATTTAGAAATAGAGAAATTCTAAAGATATGAAACCTATGATACCAATTGTGAAACCCCAAATTAGGAATTTAACATAATATAGCTAGAATTAATGCTCAGAGTATACTACTAAATGTGTAATTTCTCAATCAGAATTTATAAATTTTGTGATTGAGTACCTACCTGAATTTCTATGGTTGAACATGTTTCTGGTCTGCCGTGGCTCTCACTCCCACTCCCTTCTTACCAAAACAATCAAAACCTCCCTACCAAACTGAGCACAATCTCAGTACCCAACTCCAAAGTTCTTCAAATTCGAGGTACTCTAGCCCCTGTGCCCAAAATTTCAAGAATAATTAAAGCCCAATTCCCTCTATAATGACTTCTATTAGAAAACCCTCTTCTCTGTAAAAATATCCTCCCCCATTTCCTCTATAAAATCTCCTTTTATAAGCTCAATTTCACTGCCTCAACTCTCCACCGCAGCTGCTTATTATCTTCTCATCTCCTCTTCATGATTTGCCACTTGTAATGTCTTTTATGACTCTCGTCTCTCTGTCTTCCCACGTTTAAATGGGTGTGTGTGTGTGTGTGTGTGTATTATGTGACTCATGGAATTGAGCTGGCCACATTTATTTCTTTTGATTAATTAGGTTTTATATTATAGTTTTCTTTTGCTTAGTTAATATAATGTTTTGTAAATAAGTTAATTATTTTATTTATAAATTTTTTATATTTTTACTTTATTTTAATTATAATTCAATTAAATTTAATTTGTATTTTATTATTGTATTATTATATATATATATATATATATATATATATATATATATATATATATATATATATATATATATATATATTATCTTTGATTAAAGGATTATATATATATGAAATATTCCACTTAATATATTCATTATATTATGGTGAGTTAGGAATTTACTTTGATAATTGATTTATTAACCTAACTTAGATATTTTTTCAATATTAGTCAGTATGTATACTAGTGCAATACATGCGGGTCATGCATATGTAGCTATCGTATGAATGTTAGTATGCACACTAATATTCACATTCTTTTTGTAATTGTAGGTAGATCACTAAACTCTAGGTTTGGAAGGGCTAGCTTCCAACCCTAAAGATTGGTTTTTAGTTACCTTTGGGTTCCTCTCCTTAGCCCAAAGGAATTACGAAGAGCTAACATAATGGTGTTGTTGCCGGGAGCGAAAGGTTCCATCTTCCCTGGGAAAGAACCATCGCGTTTTAGATTTGATTATTGATGGTGAAAGGTGATAAGACACAAGAAGGTTGTGCATTATTCAATGGGAAACCCCATTGTCAACAAGATCCATAATTCAACTTTCAATATTCCACTAGCGATTCTACTGGATCAAGATGAGTTCTATATCTGCAAGGTATGCTCCTTTAAATCATATGCATATTCTCAGTTTTCCAAATTGCATGCCTCATGTAGATTGGCAAACATATTTGCCGAAATTCAGAGATCAGAAAGGAGATGATATCGCTCTTCATTTGGTCAAATTTCACATGCATGTATGCAAGCTAAGGGTTCAATTTCATGAGGACTGCTTGATGGAGATGTTTATGGTCTCCTTGGAGGGAAACGCAAAATTACGGTATGAAAGCTTGCCAAATTCTTGTTTGTATTCTCTTAGAGATTTTCATACAGTATTTTATGGGAGATATAAGTAATATCACCCTTCCTTATTGCTGGTCAAAGACTATTGCATACATTTTAAAAAATGTACTGAGCATTTGGAAATTTTTTATGAATATGATCAATTTATGGATGAAGAGCTTATGTAGGCTATTCATGAGAACCCTTCTAACCATTAGGAAGAAGATGTAGAAGTTGGTTGCCATGATAATCAAAAGAATTTCTAGGAAACAATAGTTTCTCCCATATCCAAAAGTGAAAATGATCAGAATTTTAATGTTGAAATTCACGTTCCTTCTTTTGAGTATCATGAAGATGTTCAGATTTCAAGTTAGGATATTCAATCAAATTGTTCTTCAAATTTCACATTTTTTGAAACTTTGCTTCAAGAAAATAATGTCCAGGAAGCTTATGAAAATAAAAGTTTTGAAATTGGATGCATGAAAACTCTAAGCAGTGAAATCATTCACGAGGATAGTTACCTTGAGTTACAAGGAAATATTAATGAAAACCAAGATGTTTTTAACTTATTGGATGACACTGAAATAATTAATGATTTTACATCATTGGAATCGAAAAACGTGAAATTCTTTAAAGGCCAAAATGATACTCTTAATGAATCACAAGAAAGGTCCATCTACTATGTTTCTGGTGCACATCATGTGGATGTTCTATTTGAATTTGTTCAATGATGTGCAAAGTCTTACTTTGATGTACATGACATGAGAAGAGAACAAATTTTTTCTTATTCATTTGAGAATGACCTTGAAACTGAAGACATAAACCAAGACAAACCAACAATTAGGAATGAAGTTTGTCTTTATGTCTTAAATCATCAAAAGGAGGTGATTTTTCATGTTTTCCAGGATCCTATTGCCAGTTTATTGTGGTCATCAGAGAAGGTTGATTTTGTGTTATTCTCCAACATAGGGATTGGTTTAAGATGGTAGATTGAGTTCTCATGTTTCAAATTTTTATTTATGTTTGGAGGAGCTGAATGTAAAGTGCAATAAAGTAGCCATTTATTTTATTGTATATATTGGAAATATTCTTTTACATGATTGGATTGATTAGCTGGATAGAGTAGGATATAGGTGCCAATAATCTCAATACTTTGAGCATATTTTTCAAAAATTCTTAATTCAGTTTTCAAAATGTGTTTTCAGATTGAGCATTCAGTTATAGTTTAGATTTTAGTTTTGGTTCTCAAGCTTGCAGAGCAGGATGATGTTATAGGATTGGGAGTAGCCCAATGGATCAGGCTAGTAGCCTATGATTTTATTTGGCACCTCATAGGAAGGATTCCATCCCCATTGGAGCCAATTTTAGAGTCATATGCTATAGTAATCAAAGCTAGGTTTAATCTTTTCATCATTTTGGTCAATTTGTAAAAGTGTTGCTATGATCTCATAGAGATCAAGTCCTTAGTTTTTGTAAATAATGTGCAATATATTATTTAGTATCAATTTAGGACATGACATATTAAAGTTTTTTAGTGACGAAAAACATCAAGTTAACGATTTAATGAAAAGTCAAGGTTTAGTAAGTCTAGGGTTAATGTGTCATCCAGTTCACGGATAAAGGTAATAGTGGGTTTGGTTTTTAATCATTGGGACAAGTTAGTGGTGTCTTCTCAGTTAGTTACATAGTTAAATCAGATTGTATGTCATATCCTTGTCACCACTTGCAAGTACCAAAGGTATAAGGCTGCTACTACGCGTCTCCCTTGTGTCACACTTGGACATTTTTAAATGCAAAAAGTCATCATTACACTTAAATAAAGTTATGAACCACATGGAGGGTTATAAAGGCATGTTTTTTCTTTCAAAATCCATTGATTTCTCTATTCATCCTCCTGAGGTGTTCCAGATATCAAACACAATCTTCTTGCATTTATACTATGGGGGGTTTGTTGCGTCCCTGTTGAAAAGGTGGTAGTTTAAAGAAAAGAAAGAAACTAAGGGGAATGAAGGTCCTAAAGAGGTTGATGAAGCTCCATACATCATATAAAATCGATTTGTCTCAATTAAAGTTGAAATAAATGATCAATTTCACAAATGACAATTTTGTTAAGTTTTTGTTGTGTTTTTCCTGAAGAAGTGTGTTGTTGCATTTTTCACTATTTGAGCAATCAAATTCATGATTAGTTTCTGACAAAATGGAGATGAATTTTGAAAACACAAAAGAGTTTTTTCTAAAATCAATCTAAATAACAAAAATTGCCTTCAATTTATTCATAGGTGTCATATATTGGAATATCCAAATGAATCTCTACATCCTATTGTTTATATTTCATCATTTCTTGTTTTAGTCATGATATTTGGGCACGATTATGAGGAGCTGGAGAAGAATTTTCGAAAATGGAGAGAGGTTTCTCTTAAGAACAAGCTCATCTAAAAAAAATTCCTTTTGTTTTGTAAAATTTGTCATGATTGAAAAGATATGATCTAATATTTTGACCCTATTTTCTAGAGATTTGATCCTTATTTCCTAGTAAGTAGTTCTAAATCTTAATGTAATTGACTTTATCTTTGGGGAAATAGTTGAAATCAACCTCCTTATCTTGGTAAAGAGTTTTTACTTTATATTTCACAAATTTATATGAGAGGTGAGTCAATATGTGATAGAGAGAATACATTGTGCATTGTGCAGTTGTATTTAAAAAAAATACAGTGAATGATGAAGGTCAAAGTCTACTTGTTTAGGGATTCTTGTGTCAATCATTTATGGTGATTTTTATCTCATTTTTTTTTTAATCTTTTGTTATGGTCTTGCTTAAATGTTATGTCTTCAGTGTTTAGTGTTACACTAAAATTTGTCACCATGACTATCTGCAGTTAATATGGCTCCATCAATAGTCATATTATCCTCCTTGTCAAGCCTGATACCTCTGCTCTTCATATCAAACTTCAAGAAAGAGAGAAAGTCATTAAAAATCATGTTTATCTCTAGGTACGCAGGTTCTCTCTACCTTGCCTATGTGTACGCATCCAAAGCTCATTGTACCTGCGTACTTGTACGCTCTGTAAGTCAAGGAATGGGTGCGTACTCCTATAAAGGTCAAAAGGTGCAATTTTCATATTAAAAAAGTTACTTGTGGTCACTTCTATAGCATTCCAGAAGATTGTTTGACGTGTATTGAGCGCCTCCAGATGGTTCATGCATCCCTATGATAGAGGAACTTATCCCATCAAGA
>APFE031671339.1:736-12722 GCA_000404065.3 Pinus taeda | reverse complement strand
ACACTATAAATACAGGCATTGGGCCAAAGGAGGAGAGGTTGAAAGCTGAACATTCCAAAGGGTAGATGCTGCTGGAATTAAGACTTCCTTGTAGAAGCTTGTGAGGAGAGATTACCATCCTTTCTTGTTTCATTTGGAAGTGGGTGAGCTTATCAAAGTAAAGGAAAACTCTTGCTAGACCCTGGGAGGAACTAGCACAACACCAAGGCTCAGGTTGTAATGGTTTCTTTTGTTTCCTATTAATACAAATAAGTCCATTCTTCTCAATGATTTGTTATTAATGAATTGTTTCATATACTCCTTGGTCTATATGTTGAATATGTTTTGTTTTATGAGATATTCAGGTGTTATGTAATCGTTTGATTGTTAGTGTATGCAGGTTTCGAAGTGAAGGAGGAGCTCATCTGGATCGACGAGGCTAGACTACTACAACAGCGTTGGACTTCAGGTAGGATCTAAAACACTTGGTTTCTTGTATGATAATGCATGTTTAGAGAAGGATTGCTCTTAATTGTCTTGTTTGTCACTAGAAAGTCTTAGGCTTCTAGGGAGGTTGGTTTTGTCCGCAAGATTAACTCTTTCCGCATGACATTTAGTTAAACGAATTTATTTCATAATTCACTTTCAAGTGCTCTATTATAAGTAATTAAACATTTTAGTGTTTTTTTCCTCCACCATAGTATCTAAAATTCATCCTTAGATAGACGATTTAGTTATTATCAATTCCATTATTCCTCTACTAACCTATCTAAAACAAAATTTGATAAAGATACCGTAAAGAATTTCCTATCTTGCCTCTATCTAAGGATTCTTCATTTTCCCATCATAGCACTGAAAATATTTAGCTTAATTTGACTCCATGCCCATTGGATTTTCCCTCTCCCCTACCATCAAACTATTAAAATTATTCTACCTTGATATATAGACCTATCCAAAGATTTAGAATATTTCATAAGAGAGATGCCTCTTTGGGTTTGGAGGGGCTAGCTTCCAGCCCTAAATATTGGTTTATGGTCACCTTTGTGTTCCTCTCCTTATCCTAGAGGAATAACGAAGTGCTAGAAAGTATTATATTTGCATAAATCATTGTATGGTTTGAAGAAAGCTTCCCAACTCTGACCTATCCACATTGAAAGTTACCTCATAGAATATGTGTTGATTAAAAAATCTACTTCAAAAGTGGTCCAAGGTATGACTTTGATTTTGGTTTTATATGTTGATGATCTATTATTGATAGGTAACAAGCCTCTGATATCAAATTAATAGGGATTTTTCCTCTAAGATCGAGATGTAAGACCTTGGCATGATGCACTACTTTATGAGATTAGAAGTTTGGAAATGGAAAAGTTGTTGTGAAGTTATTTGGTATGATGGAATTGAAATCCTTGGACACCTTGATGCAATTGGATTTCAAGAAGTTATGCAGATATATTTTTGAATTGACTACTAACAATTGATTAAGCATTGATGTTCCTTGTAACACCCATATCAACATATGTAAATGTAGAGAACGACATGAGTCAATTCATGATTAAGTCGCTTCATACATATTGGGTTGCCAAAAATAACTCTTTGAGATATTTGCATGGGATGGCCATTCTTGGTTTAAGATATACTACAAGAGATGTAATATTGCATGGATACACTAATGTTGACTGGGCTAGAAATAATTATTGATAGAAAGAGAACATCTAGGTGTTTCTTTAGCTTGGGATCTGCAATTAAATTTTGAAGAGAAGAAAATAGAAGTTTGTATATTTAAGTGTGGCCAAGGTTGAGTACATTGTTGCTAGCATGGATAGCTATGGGGCAGTTTGAGGAAGATCCTTGGAGAGTTGTTTTATCAGGTTTTGGATATGATAGTGATACATTGCGATAATAACAATGGGATACGATTGGTAGAAAATCTTGTATGTTGCTGGGATTAAGATATATCCTTGTGTTGACGTAGTGTTGTTGTATGAAGTAAGATTAGGCTTGTGGTTGCTACCTCCATGAGAGAGAGAAAGGAGGAATAAGGTATCCTTTTGTGACATATATTTATTCCAGCATAATATTTGATATTATATCTTACATGAATAGGAAAATAGGGAAATGTTATTCTTGGTAATGTATTAGATAGTGTGATTGAGTTATTCAATGAATTATTTAAGAAAGTATTAGAAATGAACACGTTGATATGTTTCTGATCTACAAAGAGCAGGGTTGATCGAGGACACTAAGCCAACTCTTCCCCCCCATCTGAGTTCGTAAGGTTAGAAATTGAGATGTATGGCTCCTGGGGTTGAGTGATCTTTGGAAAATAGGGTATCACCCCTATTTTTCACCCATAGGGTGGAATATGTAGCTCCCCTATCTTGGTCTATGTAGAGTATACCCTAGTTGGCATCATATCCACAAGTTGGGCTTGTTGGGATTGTTGCATCTTGTCTAGCCAATGGGTTGAGAGAGCTAGGGGGTGTGTGATCCTTACCTTTGGTAAGTCAAGTTTCTCATCCAAGCAGTATTATGATGCAGGTGTTCTACCACTTGAATCTTGAGGGTCATTGTTTGGAATATCAACTAGAAATAGGATGGATGAGATATTGTATCTCTCCTATTACTTGACATAGGGTGGAAGACTTATGCTCCCATATGAGATGACTTCAGGTGAGAGTGTCCCATAGGACCTTCCTCATTGTCAATAGATTCTGGGTTGATATGTGCTCATAGACATTGTTCCAAGTTGATAAATGCTCCCTGATGATAAACTCTTTGATTCTTCCTAGGTAGCAACATTGGGCTCCCCACTGGTAGATGATTCTTGGTGGTAGAAATGGCTCCCCAATGAATAGATGGTGGTAACTTCAACTCCCTTTTGATGTCAAATTATTCTTCTTTTAGATTTGAGAGTGTTCAAAATACGAGCATAGATAAACATAAATAAGCATAGATGAGTAGAGATGAACAAAGATGAGCACAAATGAGCATATGAGCAGAAATGAGCAGAGATGAGAAGAGATGAGCCAAGATATGCAATGACGACATTTTATTATGATGATATATTTATGATAAGACATATGCTACAGTCAGTGATTTCTCTCTAGATGAGAGGGAGTGTTAATTTGACAACTCATGTATAATTTCCTTCCTTTGGATAGTCTTCCTCATTAAGAAAGACCCCTGCTATCCATTGGAAGAATTTAATTTGATTAAGGAAAAATATATTTTTAATATGAAAACCCACATGTACACAAAACGACAGGTCATCCTGAAAGAGAAATTGGACACCCTTTGATGGCTATAAATACAAGTCAAGTGACCCTCATTTGGAGATCGTTAATCATTCTTCTTTATTTGCTTTGGCTCACACAGATCTAAGGTTGGTTTTACAGAAGTTAGTTCACACAGGTCCAAAATTGTAGGGTGTGAAGCTCACACGTGTGATCTAAGGTTTTGATTTGTAGTTGTATGGTTGCCAAAGGGAATTTTTGGTTGCAATATCAGGCACACAAACTTATCCATGTGGTTGGAGGGTTTCAACTGCATGCACATACACTTTCTCCATGTGGCTGTAAACTAGGGTTTTATGTCATCAATTGACCATAAGATTCAATAGTTGACCTTAGGATTCAACAATTAGTCGTAGATATTGACAATTGATCATATGCTTTTGAATTAGCGTTTTTTTTATTAACATTGTTGGGTTTATCTCTTGAATGTGATTTAGTTGATTATGTTGGATAGTTTTGTGGTTGAAGATATGGATAATTGTACTCTCCCTTTGCTGAAACATTCAATGACAATTTAATAAGAAGAAGAATTTGAAAGGGTTTACCCCTTGTGGGGTTTTTCCCCGATCCTAACCAATTCTCGTGTCTCTATGTGTGAATGTTTTTCTTCTATCATTCCTTAATGTTCCACTGCATTGATGATAATATTGTTCTTTCTATATAGTTGCATAAGTTGTTGAATAGTGTGATGATGTTGTGGGGTGAATTCAATATGTAAATAATGAAATGCAATTATATAAATCAAGGAAAAATATAACCCCAAGGAAAATTAAAAAATTGTACACTCGGTACAAGGATACTATTGAAAATGTAGCAAGAAAATCTTAGTTTGACTTTTCCTTGGTCAAACTAGAGAAAATTCAAATTTCTATTTAAGGAGAAATCTTGGAGGTAGTTAACTGAGGTGACATGGCAGTTGCCACTCAATGAACCTAGTTAATTCAATTTTTTGGAATATTGAGTTCAGTTCAATATTATTGATTGCTAATTTGTAGCAATCTTTTTTAGTTCAATTGAGTTATTGTCAATTAAACTAGTCCTAACTATTAGAATAACTACTAGAGGTCAAGTTGTGCAAGTGGAACTTTAATCACACTTATTGATCAACCAGTTAACTGATCATTCATCCCAAAATAATTTTTTCATGCAGACAATTCGAGTTACCTAGTTGATATGGAGATTCCAAGCCAATGTACTATCAGTTGTAGACTATTCCAATGTGTACAGGTGGTGCATGCAGTCAAAGAAAGGACCTAGAAGAATTAAGCAATTCAATAAGAAGGAACTCCCTAAATAATAGGGGATAATTTCCTCAAGGAAATAGGAGCTTGGAGGGCTTGAAAATTGGCTATGTGCTGGCCAAAGTTAGTCAGTCGGGCAAAGGGATAGGCTATACACTTGCAGGGTGTGCTGAGGCTTGAGCAAGCATATGTATTTCATCTCTATTCTTCGATTAATGTAATATAGATAGGAAGCATTTTTGAGCAGTTTCTTTCCCCTAGATAAATATTTGTGCATGTGTGATGTTTCTTCTTGCATGTCTATGATTTGTGTTATAGATGGTGAATTATGTCTGTAGGTCAGTAGAGTAGCTTCGAGTCTTGTGAAAGCTAGTAAATTTCATGAACAGTTTCAAATATACACATTAATTTATACAAATACTCTCAAACTGAAATATTCTCATAAGAAGTGTCAGATTGATAAGCCATCTTTAAGCATCAACATCATAACACACATTGTCAACATATCAAGTCCTTAACTAACAAGCTCTATTTAGATCAAAGCATAATGTTGGGAGGCTTTATGTGAGATACCACACTAACTCTTAAGGCACATATCCCATCTAGATGTTCACTAGGTATGTCCTTTCAGGACTATTCTTATCTTGGATTCCCAATCCTTAAAGAATACCAATCCTCTTCGACCACTCTTGTCTTGGAAACTTGTCCAATCCTCAAAGAGTGTCGGCCCATAAGATTACTTCCTATATTGGATTTCCATTCCTCAAGGAGTATTGGTCTCATATGCTTATCCAATCATTCAAAACCCATTTTCCCTTCATGGCCTTCACTATATGTACGACTATTAGTCCTAGCCTAGTGCATGACACAAGAAGAATAGAATATAATGTCCATCATCACTCCCTCTCAACCAGAGAGAAGATCCTCATTCCCTCTTGATCAATGAATATATCCTTGCTCCTTTTTAAACATTTAAAGAGACTTCTTACTCTCTCTCAAGCATAGAGAATATTCCTTACTTCTTTTCAATTGGGAAGTCATAACCACAATTTCTCTTAGCATGTCTTCATCAATACATCAACTACTAGTTGTTTATGGATATCTTCTAGTAGCTACATGTCTCCTCCTTTACTTTGTAACTCATCATATATATATTTTATATTTCTGGTGCCATTTGTGACAAGGTTCATGCCATCAATCATTCATATCACTTTTTTTTAGTCATCATCAATAAGGACAATGTATTGGTCCAATCGAAATAGAGATAATCATAGCTCCCTCTAATCATGGAAATGATCTTCATTGTCATTGAAACATACACATGATTTTATCTTCCTGTACTACTACCTTTCAATCCCAATATGGCATAGACATCTTTACCACATAATCCTTCAAAGATTACCAAAGCCATCCACTCGATCCATGTATTAAATGAATTTAGTTCAAAACAAATAGTTGTAGATGCACTTGTCTCAACTATCATTATGCATTTCTACTACATTCTTCTAGGTAGAAAAACCATATACCAACCAGATAACCAATAAAAAAACATATTAATTATCTCAACATGATGTCCTTTTGTCAAGATATCACATTCTTCTTACTTTTTCTTTGATATCAACATCCTTCTGCATATTGTGCAAAAATCATCCTCCATACTTTTTCTATTTTTTAGTCAAATTTCCCATGGAATGAACTAATGGACAAGCTATAATGTATTATTCCTTGGATTTCTCATTTTCAACTCCCTCTCTTTATTTAGGAGACCATATTTGATGTTGATAATGTTAGAGTCGGTCTTGTTAGTCCTCCGTCAGAGATAAAAACTATTTCTGCATTTCATTTTTAGGAGTCCCGCTCCATTCACTCAGCTGCATTTTGCTAGGGGCATGCCATAATCTAACGGAAAAGGTCTTGTTAGTCATTTCCCCTCATGTCTGGCACCTTCTAGCTTAGGTCTTTTCGTCAATGTTCACCAAAGTCCATGACAGTCAATGTTTAATCCTTTAATGGACAAGAGTCATTTTTAGTCATTAGGTCTAGGGATCAGATAAATTGGTATTAAAACATGTCCACTAAATCCATGCAGGCCAGAGGGAGGCCCTTACAAAGTTATGATTTAAAGAATTTCATCGTCATGTTGATAGATTACGACTGCTCTTAAAAACTCTGTTTTGAAGAAAAGTCAAACAGTGTGTCATTTGTGATAATTTTCAAAAAAGTCTCTAGTTGATCTCTTCAGGTGCAGTCATGGTTTCCTTGGCCAAATGCCATGTCATGCAGCCCCTACAAAAAGTTCCAAAAATTTCATCATTTTAGCTAAAACTCCAAAAGGGAAAAGTGAAATACAAGGTTGGATTAAATCAGGAAAAAGAGCCAAAATAAAACATTATCAAAGTGGGTTTTTAAGAAACAAAAATTAAAGCCATGACTCCAATGTCTTTATATAAGATTCCCACAAGAAACAAAGTCATTGTGCACACCAAATATAGAGAGAAACATTGCAAAGTGATTGTGAGAGGCAAGCACGTGTTTTAGGTGAGTTTGGAGGAGTTGTCACAGGCGCGACACATAGACAGAGGAGCACAGCGCACAGGGCGC
This sequence comes from Pinus taeda, assembly GCA_000404065.3. Lineage (NCBI taxonomy): Eukaryota > Viridiplantae > Streptophyta > Pinopsida > Pinales > Pinaceae > Pinus > Pinus taeda. Next base: position 5,608 of record APFE031671339.1, on the reverse strand, counting down.
GACCCCATAGTGGTGAAACTACATGGGCGCGACGCGCACACAGAGCATGGTGCACTAGGTTTGTTGCACGGTGCACAACCACAAAGGCCTGAATTTGTTCCAAATTTGCAAAAAATCGCCTTGAATCCCTTCCAATTGCTAGGTAGGGTCTAAATCTCGGTTTCTCATCAAATTTTTGTGAACATGATGGTGGTTTATGGCCGTGTATAGTCGCAATAAAAACGCCTAAACCCTACCACTTGAAATCATCAAAGCCATTGTTCTTAGGGTTGCAAAATTGTTGTGTTGATACCAAGGTTCCTTCCCCCCTCACCTCTCATTTTTCCCCTTCTTTCCATTGTTCCCTTCCCCCCTATCCCATTTTTCCCTATTTTCCCTACCCTAAAACATTACTAAACCCCTATGCCCTATCCCCTCCACTCATTTGTCAATGTAAAACCCCAAAACCCTACCTTATAAAATCCCCAAACCCTCTTGTATGTCCCTAAACAAAATTTCTCCCCATAACCCCTAATCCCATCATATTATTCCCCTTCCTAACAGTCCCTTTTGCATTGTTCCGCTTGGTGACAGAGTTCATAAAAACACATAGTTTCATACCATCATCAAAGGGCAGTCCAAGCACAGTACACATACAACAGTAATGGCATCTGAGCACTCATCGGAATATGAAATGGAGACCCAAAGTGATTCATCCTCGGAAGAACAGGCTCCCCGGAGACATCACAAAAGTGGCAAACATGTTAGGGATGAGCCAACCACCCTCACAGAATTGCAGGCCTGCCCTCTTGCTATGTCATGTTTCCAGCATCTGTCATGTTTTGAGTTTTTTCAAAAGGTGGCTAGTGTTCGATTTCATCATGAGTTGGCCCGTCTTTTTTTGCTTCACCTACATGGAGATCACTCTATCTTGGCCAGTGTCACCTTCACACTGATGCCTGAAACTGTCTCATTAGCAACCGGCATACCGAACGTTGGAGAAACATGGCACAAGAAACAGAAGGTTGATCGGCAGCATTATGAGCTTTACATTAAGGCTAGTTTCTTGAGGCAGCTCCAAAGAGTCTTTCCATTCTGATATTTGAAAAATGAATATGCTCCACTAATGAAGTTGATCATGAAATATTTCAGCTGTGAGGGGAGGTTCTCTTGTTTATATGCCTATCACATCAGGTTGCTCATGCACTTTACCAGGGTATAGATGATGAGCATCCCATATTTCATTTGCAGGAACATAGAGAGGATGAACACCTTCATGCAGCACAAGACCCCTCAGCAGTAACTTAACAGTGTTTATCATTTTTCTCTTATTAAGATTTTGGTGGTTCATCAGCTGAGATTACAGGGCATTACTTGGGATGACTTCATCTTCCGTGACCTCTTCAGCACTTCACAGGTATTATTAGAGGTTGAACATGAGATAGGTGGTCCTTCTCATCAGTATGAGTGCCATGAGACCACTACTATGCCAATATTCATCACTTATCAGAGAAGCAGTAGACATTTGTTTGTAGCAGTAAAGCGAGTGTTATCTCCACCTGGGGTGGAAGGGGCCTCGCTTCCGACATCGGAAACATAGGTACAGGACAAGGGCAAGAGGCCCATGCATGAAGAGGGGCCATCAGGTGAACAAGAGGCTGACTTCATCCTCATTCATGATGATGATATAGATGTGGAGAGTGCCAAACTTAGGAGGACCATCTAGGAGCAGCAAACGGAGATCCAAGCCTTGTCTCTCAATTTGGAGAGGGCTAAGTGGATTATCAGGTATTTGGAGCAGATGAACAAACATCTTGAAGACCAACATGAGATCATGGAGCTGAAAAACATCCGCAAGAATCGCCAAGCTGCCTAACATAGGAGGATTAATCTCACTCCATTGGAGCAAGAGATTAACAATGACTGAGAGTCTTGGCTCGAGTGGATCAAAATCCACCTTGAGAGACTACTAGAGAAGTCTGAAAAGGACAAAACCATATTGAGGTGGATGTTTTATCACTACAGGGCACAGAACGTGAGTTAAAAGGCTCGGATAAGGAGTTTGAAAGTGAAATTGAGGAGAGCGACACAAAGACAAAAGAGGAAAAAAGAGCAATATCGGCTCCGAATCTTGGCTGAAGCCTTTGTGGCCCAGTATAACACTTCATAGGGAACCTCCAGCCCAAATTTAAAATAATTTGGGGCAATTGTAGTCACGTGACAAATTTTTGGGCACAAAACAGGGTTTTTCTCCCTGTGCGCTGCGCCACTAGCGCGACGCTTAGGATTGGGAGCTCCAAATCAAGAATGGTTTGCATTTTTGGATTCAGCAGGAAAAATCATGACTTTTGGTGCATGGCCAAGAAGTTTGGGCAAGTTTTGAGTCCCCAGGAGGTCAAAAACACTCAAACAATGACCTCTCTGCCCCTATTTTGACACATAGGAAGCAGTCTTGGGAGATTGAAGTTTTGGAGGGGCAAATGAGCACCAAATTTAGAAATTCCACTTGGGTTAGAAAGTAGACAGGCAGGGATTTCTAGCAAGAACACATGGGCACAATTTGAACTTCAGAAGGTACCTCAAAATCGCTTCCAAAGTGGCACGACGCATATAGCTTTGGGCGCGGCGCATATAGACCAAAAGGCCAAAATCACTTCCGCTTCGCGACATTTCGATTCGCGAATTTCTCCAAGTGGGCCCGCTCATTTACACTACATCTTTCTCAGCACCTAAGGAAAATTTTAAAGAGTATTTTCACTAAAGGTTGGCTTCTATCCAAGTGGCAAAGGAAGGCAAGCAGTCACCCAAACAACTGGTCATTTTTGTAACTTTACACCTGTCACTAATGGTTGGCTTTCCCATTCCCATTTGTAATGATTTGAAAAACTCCCCAATTGTGGGTCGTTCTATTTCCCAATGGCATAGTATATTTATTGAATGAAAAACCATTTGCAAAGGGTTGGTTGTAATTTCTGGGAGACTGTGGGGGAGAAACTCAGTTCTTCATTGTATATTTTGACAGAGAATGAATGAAAGGCAGCGGCTCTGGTTCATGAGATTCATGTGGTGTGAGTGTAGCAAATGTGGTCTCTTTATGTTTCATATTTTTTTCGTTATGTTTCATAGTTCATTCATATTCATTTCCAGTGAAATTTTCTAAGTAAGATAAGGTAGAATTCATGTTTATTGCTCTGCCCGTGGGAAAGTTTCATGTTATGTGTTCTTCTTCTGTTGAAAAGGATTCATGTGTTTATGCCCTTTTCACCCTCCTAAACAATCTTTTCATTACGTATTATTTAAAATTAAATTGCTAGACTTTCCGCCTGTCTTGCCTCACGAAGTAATCTGTGCCTTTGTGTTAAATTCTCTGCTCATACTGTTCGTTGGTCCCATACATCCCAGAAACTTAGTCTTTTATAAAAAATTGTCTTATGTTGCCATATTTATTTACCTAGCCTAAAATCAATATTCACTGTAAGCCATCTCAGACCATATCGATTATTTATTCACTGAGCGTGACATGGAGAGAGCCCTCTCCTGTTCTGGTAGGGCTAGCTACCAGACTGAGCATGATTTGTGGTTACCCTGAATTTTTCCTTCCTTTAGCCTAAGGTAGATTTAGGCCCTAACAGATAAATTTCATCAAATGAACTCTCCTTCCAACCTCTTCACATGCTTTCGCAATATGTCCTACCAAGGAGCCAAGTCATATCGCAAGTAGATCACCGATATCAGAGTTGTCAAATTATAAAAACCTCTTAGAAAAGGTATCAATTTCTATTATTCCCCTCCTCTGAATTCAACATTTCTTTGCATGCTTTATATTTATATTGCAATAATATTCAACTTTATCAATGTGTTCCTTGAATGAACTCATCAGCTGGAAATTTCAATAAATGCAGTAGAAACTGTACTGGATTTAAATGGATATGATAATGCACAAAAGTGTGCATACTTGGTAAGTCTATCAACTACCACCATGATGACACTCTTTCCCTCGGATTTGGGTAAAACAGTGATAAAATCCATTGAAACCTCCTCCCAACATTAGCTTGGAATGGATAAAGGTTGTAATAGACCCGGGGTCTTAATTGTTTCAACTTTATTTTATTGGCAAACCAAACATTCTGCCACAAACTTTTGAATATCCGATTTAAGGTCGTCCCAAAAAAATTCCTTCTTAACCCTGTGGTAAGTTTTTAAAAATCTCGAGTGCCCTCATAAGGGAGAAGTGTGCAATTCCATAAGAATCTTTTGTTTGAGTTGGGAATTCTTACAGAGGTATACACGATCTTTGTACCATAACAAATAATTTTGTCAGCTAAATGTATCAGATGTACTGGAATCTTGTTGTAACTTTCAAATAAGTGCCCACACTTCTTCACCATTCTTCAATTTCTCCCTTGCTTCGTTTATCCAATCTGGTTGGATAATAGAAATGGCGCACAAAAATGCTTCCACATCCTCATCCTTTCTTGAGAGTGCATCTGCCATCACATTTTTCTTCCCTTTCTTGTAGATGATTTCAAAGTCATAACCCAACATATTTTTGACCCACTTTTGTTGCTCTTCAGAGGATCATCTTTGTTCTAAAAAGTATTTAAGGCTATCATGATCCGTTTTTACCTTGAAGTGTCTTCCCATTAGGTAGGGTCACCATTTCTTAAGTGCATGTAGTATTGCCAACATTTCCTTCTCATAAATAGCTTTGTGTAAAAACTTTCCCTTGATTGGATGACTTTCAAAAGCAATGGGTCTTTCATCTTGCATTAAATCAACACCAATTCCATTTCCTGAAGCATCACATTCCACAATAAAGTTTTTGTGAAGTCCGGTGTAGCTAAGACAGGTGCTTGGAACATTGCCTCTTTAAGATGTTCGAAGGCCTTTGTT
>APFE031671334.1:58899-92699 GCA_000404065.3 Pinus taeda | reverse complement strand
TATTGTGCTATTATTAAATCAATCTATGTATCACTTTGGTCTAGCTTCATGAATTAGAGTTTGGGATACATAATTCATTTGGGATACAATGTTAATGAAATTGATAATCTTTCAATGTTTGGTCCATTTAAATCTCTTATATTGCGCTATTATTAATTCAATCAATGTATCGCTTTGGTCCCCGTTCACCAATTAGACTTTGGGATATTATGTTTTAGAGCATACATTCATAGTCAACACAAATGTATGAGCAAAATTAATGGCTACTCATTTGAAATTATTATTAATTCTTATAAATTGAATAAATTAAGCTTAATTGCAACTAGGAGAATGAGGTGTTTTTGCATTTAAATTGAATTAACTAAATGTATGAATTATGTGTCTAAATTAAAATGAGTATGGAAATTTTAAAGACCGAAAATTTTCTTCAAATTGAAGATTGAAAATTTGAAGGATGGAAAGTAGAGTTCATACATTATTTGCAATAGCAGCATAAATTAAATGCACATCTATATTCGAAATATCGTAAATACATCACATGCCCGAGGTTGAATCAACTGAGATTTTGGTTTTGGAAAAAAAACAGCAAATTCCACTCTAATTTTGGCGAACAAGGAAGCCTGCAATTCGTAGAGGATTGTATTGCAATTTTAAGATGATTATAGTTGAGAAAATACATGGTGGTTCATAGTCCAGACATCAGAAGGGCTCTGACATGTTCAATTTTGAACCCTGGTCGTGGAGACATCAAGGTGGGTGCATGTGCTAAATTTTGCACCTATAAATAATCTCCATACAAACATAAGATTTAAGCAACGATCTCCTGTTCTTGTCCATTTTTCTTCATGTTGAGTTTCTTGGTTATCTTAATTTCTTGTCCCTTTTTCTTCATGTTGAGTTTCTTGGCTATCTTAATTGCTTAAATTTGTGCACAGGTTTTTAGGGCTTGTGTAGGTTTGTTGTCCCTTTCCCTTTCTGAAACTTTTTTAAAATGGAGTAGAGTTTTTGGGTATCAATGTCCTAATTCTTGTCAGGGAGCATTGGAGAATGCTTGTTGTAAATATGGACAGATAATAAGAGCCTAACTCCCTCCACAGAGGGCCCGTGGTGACTGTTAGGTGGGTACATGTTGAGACCATATATGATCTCCACATATCATAGTTTGTAATGTAAGAAGACCAATGTAGACATGATAGCTCATCTACTAGCCATTGGATAAGATATAAAACTGATTTTGAGGGTTTTAATTTCTATTTTTGATTCCTGTAGTTTATGGATTTGGAGATGGGTGATTATTAAATTTACTGAATTTTTGAATCATGTAGATTTATTGATATGTAAATCTATTCAATGTGTCCATGAAATATTTGTATTAAATATTTATCTCAAAAAATCTGAGTCAACCCTAACTCTATTGAGAAAATTAAACCCTTAGCAAAGATGGAGTAACAAAAATGCTTAATGACGAGCACTTGAACAATTGACCTCAGCTTCCCGTAGGGATTTTATTTGTATTTCCATGTCGTTGTTGATGTTTTCCTAATTTAAATTTGTTTTTATTGTTTATAATTTAAGGTTCCGTGATCTGAAAATGTTCTTAAGGGATTTTATTTATATTTCCATGCAGTAGTTGATGTTTTCCTAATTTAAATTTGTTTTATGGTTTATAATTCAAGGTTTCATGATCTGAAAAGGTTCTTTAAAGTATTGTTAAAAGTATATTGTTTATAGCTGGACTCACTTTTTTTTTTGTTGTATCAGTCCTTTCAGGTTCAAAATTCCTAGTTTTCTTGGGTTCTGTAGAAGGAAAGTTAACAGTTTTTTTCCCAGAGCTGTTTTTACTGACAATGGTTTCAGTCAAAAATATGGAAAAAAGTAAAAGAAAAAACTGTGTTTTTTTTCAAAGAAATAACAAAAATGTAAATATGTTTTCACTGACAATGGTTTCAGTCAAAAATCTGGAAAAAAGTAAAAGCAAAAACTGTGTTTTTTTTCAAAGAAATAACAAAAATGTAAATATGTTTTTACTGACAATGGTTTCAGTCAAAAATCTAGAAAAAAGTAAAAGCAAAAACTGTGTTTTTTTCAAAGAAATAACAAAAATGTAATATTTACAGTGAAAAAATTAAAAAAGATACTGTTAACAGCAGTGAAAATACCCGTTAATTATAATAACGTAATTGTCCTCCTTGCTGATTGGCTATGGAAAGCAGCACTACCAACCAATACACTATGATAATAACATAATTGTCCTCCTTGCTGATTGGCTATGGAAAGCAGCACTACCAACCAATACACTCTGACCAGTAAAATAGGCCAAAGAAAGTCCAGACGAACACAATAGTCACAAACCAATGCAAATAGAATAGCTTCAGGCCACTAAAAATAGGGAAAGCTGGGAATCAATGGGATTACAGCAGTCTAAGACGAGTGAAAAGAGGGAAAGCTTTCATTCAGCCAATGTAAACATGTTTTGGCAGGTCAAGTTACTAGAAACTACATCAGAGTGGCCATTTTACAGAGAAACAAGATCTAAAATGTTGTTTCACAGAAATAAGATCAGATAATTAAATGGGCAGGGAAGGGAGCGGAGGCCCTCATTTTCAAGATATGCAATTGGCACTACCCACTAAAGAAAAGAAGAAAAGCACCGGACGGCGGAAGCGGATTTGGGCGGCTCAGAAACCAGAGCATCGGCGATTCGGCGGATGTTTTTGGTAGCTTTTAAAGCAATTAACTCCAACGTGTCACTGCGGCTTTTCTCATTCGCCCTCTTTCCCACAGGCCAGTTTATAAGCTCACGGCATCACCACTTGTGTATTCAAAACAACAAATTCCTCTGTGTATTGAATTTGGGGGAATTGAGAATCGAATTAGAGATGAGGAGAGCCCAGGAAGAAGAGGGCTGGGTGCGGGGTGCCAATGGCCATAATGCCCAGATTCAAAACTTTTTCCATTATTATCTCTGTATGTGTCGATTTAGCAGCTTTAGATTTTAGAAACTTGCATCATATGCACAATGAAAAAACAACCCAAAAAGAAAGAAACTGTTATTTTTGAAATGGAAGTTTCTCAAAATTTAAATTTTAATCCCCAAATTCAACATTTTTAAAATTTTAATTCTAAAAAAAATGAAATTTAAAAAAAGGGTTAGCCCTTCTTAAAAAATTTTAAAATATTATTCAAATTTCTTTTTTAAATGTCAAAAATCATATTTTAATTTTTTTTTGACTTGTAAAAATCTCTCCTTACCTCTATGACGTGCCAGAGGCCCTTTGAAGGGCTCTGACGTGTTCAATTTTGAACCCTGAGCGTCGCAATGTAGTAGCAGCAGCTTGCCTAACACTGACGTTCCACGTGGTGAATTTTGATGGGATGGAGGAAGACGAAAATGGAGCGTGGGATTGGCGGGAAGAACAGTGTTGGTCCATCCAACTTCATAAAGAGAACGTTGGGTGTAAAAATCATATTCACTTCCAAAGTGGATAACATAAAAAATTTATTATTATTCCAACCCCTAGGGAGGGATTATGCATTAGATATTTGTTGACTATTTATTAATTTATTCAAACAATAGAAATATTTTTCAATTTAACAAAGCTAATTTTTAAAAATAAAAATATATTTTTTTACAATTTATTTTATTGACATTTATCTCTCATGGGATTGGTTATCAATTTGGACATGTTATTGCCCAATGCCTCAAATAATTTGGACATAGGTCATATCATATTTTGTTTTTATTTTATTACATTCCATAATTGAGTGAGACATCTCACAATTAAGTAATTTATACATTTCTTTATTCAAAGGTAGAAAAATAATTTTTATATTAATTAAAAATCCAAAAGTACATGGCTCACATTAAATTTTGTTTATGTTTTTATTGAATTCCATAATTGAATGGATATAATTCTTCAAATTAGTAAGTAACTGTACTTTCTTTATTGAAAGGTGATCAAATAATTTTTATATAATTAAAAATTATTATTAGAATTAACATGAAAAATGTTAATAATTTTGTAATCTCCAAATAAATAAATAAAATTAAAATTAACATTTATATATTTATGGTCAATAAATATGTTTACCATTCTATATTTTCTTATATAGTTTAACATTTAATATTTCAGAAAACATCAAAAACAAACTATATACTAGAAGTAACTATTTATAAATAATACATTGTATTATTTCTTAATTTTTTAAATTAAGATGCATATTAAATTATAATTTTTAATATTCTGAAACAGATTGAAACAAATCCTACCCAATGATACATTTTACAACTACATTTCAAAGCATAATTGCTAATTTTTTTAATATATCACAATAATGATCAAATAATTTCACTATTATTTTAAAAGGGGTAGGGAGAAGCTACTATGTAACACTTGTTAGATACACTTCACATTGTTTAGTGAAGAAATATAATTATTTTTGGTTTTATGTTAATGTTATTATTCTTTGAATTTGAGTTTAAATTTATGTATAAAAGAATTACAAATTATATAACCTTTTTTTCCATGTCAATATTGTTATTCACTATACTTCAATTTTTTTTGATAATTTATAAAAATAAAATATAAAAAAATAAATATATAAATAACAATGTTATTATTGAATTGTTTTGAAATTAGTAAATAGAAGAAATATAATAATTAAAGGTTAAAAAGACACTAGAAAAATCAAATAAATGATTTAGTACCAAGTAGATGAAAAAAGTAGATACTAAAATTATTAAAGAGGAAATGAAAAAGTTAATTAAGTTTCATCATGAGCATAAGAGTATTGTATTTCACAATTGCTAGAATAAGAGAGGATAAATTGTATCTCGTAATGGTTGCTATAAGAGAGGATAAAAATGAGGACAGACTAACAATAATAAAAAGGATTAGAAAATAAGTCATAAATTGAAACAACTTATTTCATATAAACAAAGAGGTTAGGAAAAATATAATCTAACATAAATATAGGTTAATCCATGTCAAGTTAAGCATTAATGACCATAAAATTGGAATACTTAATAAACATCTAAGCTTAAAAGGCTAAAAGACCTTTATAAATGAAAACCTCATTCCAACAAACCAAACTAAGTTAAGGAAAGAAGCTCAAAACATAAAATAAGCCAGAAAGTAAGGCAAATGCGAAACAATTAGAAATAAAAAAATATTATTAGGGATAGGGATAATAATTATAATAATAAATAGGAATTTTCCACACTCTGGATCCTCTCTTGGATATATCATGGATTTTCATGGCGTAAAGTTCTTATGCTAAGTTAGACCTAAGTGAAATTGATATTATTTGAAACCTATAAGCATGATGAGTCTAAGGTCCCTCACATGTAAGGATTTATTTTGTTGTTATAATGGAACAATAATCATATCACAAAGGAATCAGAGGCATGTCTTGTTATTTTGCACGAATACATTCAGATAGAAATCCTAGGCATTAATGCTAAGAGGATTTATTTAAAAATTTGTTGTTTTGCACCTATTAACAATAAATTTTATGAGAAAAAAAAATCTAGATAAAAATTGCCCCTATAATACCCTATAACACAGTTTGAGGAATGAAGCTCAAGGTAATATCCTCTTACTAGGAGAATTTAACACTATAACTGCAACTAACCGTTATTCCTCTAATGAATGATTTCAACCCTAATCCTTTATGGCTAAGAAAGGGTATTTCTTTAGCTAGAGTAGATCCTAAAGAAACTATAAAGACCTATCTAAGAATTTATTTAGTACTGACCTAGTCAAGCTTTGTAGTTCTATGAGCCTTATAATTTGCAATGGTTTAATGAATTGGCCAAACTCCAACTAGGTGACTTTTATTCATGAGCTTGGAAGTAATGTCATCGATTATATGATATCTAATATCCCTATTTGTAACTAAATTGTAAATTTCAACCTCTTAAATGACCAAGAGCCTAACTGTGATCATAGGCCATTAATATCAGCTCTAGATTTTTCCATGGACAAAATCTCCATGAAATAAAATTTTGATAATCAAAGGCATCCAAGTGCTATCAGAAAAAAAAGTAAATTTGATCTCTTTTGAAATGATTTAAATAGGTATTTAAACCTTCCAACGTGTAAGGATGACATTGAAGACATCTATCATCATTTTAATACAACCCTTTATACTTCCATTAAAATCATTTTTCTAAGTGTCGTATAAAAGAAATAATGGAACTACCAACCCTTTGTACGATAAAGAATGCAACAATCCGTAAAATTATATTAGGGATACTTCTAATAAAACTTTAACATTTGATATGATAAGTACATACAAATTTAGGTTTATCAATAGCAAAAAAGGTACTACATAGACAAAAAATAAAAGAAGTTGTTGCACCTTTCTAAATTGGATCCTAGGAAGCTTTGGGGAGGAATTATAATTTTTGAAACTAAAGATAATGGTATGATTCCCTTAACTAGATCAAATTCCCATCTTAAAAATATATTTGAATGCCCTAATGCCATGGACACCATTTCAAACATTCCTATACAAGCTGAAATATTTTCTTTGGAAGATATAGAGTTTGGATTAAGTGGATCACACTAGGAAAGTTAAAGACATTTAAGGCTACCGAGCTATATTTGTTAAAGTTAAACGAACTTCCCTCATCAATCACATTTACAATCTCTTCCATATGGTAGTGAAGCAAATATTCCCTAATCCATGTATGCAACGCCCGTTGTGCATATTTTTAAAAGTAGCTATAAAAGAATCCCCTCTAATTATGGAACCATTATGGTTAGCCCCATTTTAGGCAAGATTTATGGAATTATTTTGGAAAAGAACCTTAAACTTTGGCTATAAATCCATGGAAAAAGGAATAAAGGAAAAGTCTAGTTTAGGAGATATCATTCAATTATCACCCACCTTGCTATTTTTTTGAGTCATTACATAGGTGTGTTGAAATAGTAAAATAGATTTATTGTGTTTTTTTCTTGAATTTATAAAACCTTTTGCCACTAATACCAAGAGAAACCTTTAGAAGAGGATGGAAGAGGTAAATATTTATTTTGAGTTGAGGGTTACCATGACAATGTTATATGAGAATTTTATTTCCAAGTTTAGGAGTGTTGTGGATTAGTCAAAAGAAACTAACTATATAATATCGATGTCAAGCAAGGGTGCCCCCTGTCCCAAACCTATTTTATCATATACATTTCTCAATTACAATATTGTTTGGAGAAAGTAGGTTATCTTACTCTCGCTCTTATAGCCATAATTCATCTTCTTTATTTGAGAATATTGTTCTTTTCGAAAGGAGTCCTTCAAATCTTGGGATGAAAATAAGAATCCATAAATATCGCATATGATATGTTTGTATATTATAATAAAAACTTGGAGGAAGTGCCTTTCGGAAAATATCTTGGAATTGACATCCGTCACAAGCTCAATTTAAATTATATCATTGACAAAAGTATTAATGGAAATTGGAAACCTTACTATCGTTCTAAAAACAATTGTAACTGAACAAATATTTAGAAATGAGATTAAAAGAAAATCATATTTGAAGCTTTTGTTAATCATATTATTTTATATTGATTTGAGGATTGAGGATGCAATACCTCTAGAGAGTCATGGGGAAGAATATAATATATCCCAAATAAATCTATAATCTATAACCTTGAAATTAAAGGAAATACACACTATCATACCTTATTCATTGAAGCAAGCATTGCCCCATTAAAAATATAGATATGACCAATTATCTGGTAAATAAAAAAAGTTTAAAAAACATGAAATTGAAGAGGCTTGTGACTTTTTATTTGTTAAATTATTTAAAAATTTTGAACATGGTAAAAAAACTTTTAAACTACAAATAAAAACAACTATAATTAAATTTTAACTTAAATAATCATATTTGTAATATATAATTTCATTCTCTTTTATATCAAATATTTAATAAATTGAAACGCGGTCATCAATTAATAATGTAATACATAAATAAATTAAACCACGATTTTTATTAGTTCACACTCCAAGATCACACAACGCAGAATGCTAATGTTTTGAACTTAAAACTCAAATAACTTCTTTCATATTATAGAAATACCCAGAAATTTACAAGTGCCTTGAGTTGAGGCTAATCCTTCCTTATATAGGATGGATCCTCGGGGTTTTGCTCAAGCTTTGGAATCTTTCCCATCCCCCAAGATATTTTTCATATCACATAAAATCTTAATGATATGATAAAAAGTGGAGATTATGACCCAGGAAATCCACGAAAACCATAATTCTTGTACTAAAAGGTTATATACAATAGATATACCTTCCTGGAAGAAATCATATAGGTACTAAAAGTTGATATAGTGGTTATTCCAATATCTTGAAACCCACGAAAGCAAAACTAAGTACAATGATTATTGACACAGAGGAGATTCCTTTTAGGGGAATCCTCAAAAGCCTAAAATATAGTAAACTAGGTACAATGATTATCAACACATAGGAGATTCTTTTAAGGAGAACCCTTGAAAGCCTAAAATAAAATCTCTTTGAAGATTTGGTCACCATCCTTTGGGGCTATGGTCAGAGACATGATTAGGATCATAGTTAGAATCATATTCTTAAACATACCTACCAAGACTTAACCTAGGAAGCTATTGTAACCATGATGGCTCCCTTCCGAAGTTGGTTGAAAAAACTGAGAAACACATGAATGGATCTAGCTTATCTGGGGGAATTTTGACTTCACCAAAATAATCAATTTCAATAGTAAAATTATAAAGTGTAGGAGAAGTACTATCTTGGTTGATCTTCATGTTGGTGCCCTTATATAATAAATCGAATTCAAAATAATCATATCTTTCTTCTCCATCCTGCATGTTGTTACACAAAATAGTAAGGGCAAACTGTTGATAAAGCCTGCCTTGATCTTCTTTTCAGGGAACAAATGAAACAAGTAGGATTTTCATCCAATTGATCCAATGACTGAATGGAGACGTGATGTCTTCACAATACATGATGATTGAAACTCTTTCATAGGCATGGGCATATTAAAGAATGGCATAATAATATATCCATCTTAGATTAGGATCATAAATATAAACAAGTCTGTGATATGGATATCTTATTGTACCAAAATAAGAATGATTGTTGTTGATAGGTGCTAATGGAATATCATAGTTGTGTCTTGTATCTGAGAGCCAAAACCATTTCTCAAGAATGATCTACTAGATTTCCATGGGTAAACATAGAACATTTTCTATCCACACAAAAAGAATAATGGCAGGAAGAGCATAATGTAACTTGGGATTTGTTAAAGGAGGATGATGAGCATTCACCAAATTCAATTTTTTTAACTGCATATTCTATCAGTATAATTTCTCCTTCTCTCATAATTAAATCCACAAGATAATTATCTTTATTGGCTTTATATTTGATATTAAAATCATATCCATCTAACCATAAATCCCATCTTAAAACTCTAGAATTACCTTGTTCTAACAACCTTTTATTTTGCAGCATTCCTTTCATGTGACTGAGATTTGTCTTAACAATGAAGTGGACACTTTTAAGGAATAAATTGAAACTTTTTATACCTTTATTTACTGCTACAATTTCTTTATGGGAAGAAGGATAAATGTTTTTCAACATCTGAGAATGTGCTTATTCCTTTTTTCCATGTTTCTACAATAAGATTGCTACCCAACAGTAGTAGGAGGCATCTGTTTTAAGAATCAATGGTAGGTCACTGTGGGGAACAACCAAAGGTGGTAGCTATTTGATTTTCTACTTTATGTTTCTGACTACTTTGTTCATCCAGTCATTCCAATTGCTGCCTATTTTTAATCTTTGTTGCAGAAGCTTTGTATCTATGGCCTACTTTCGATAAAATTGCCTGATGTAATTCAAACATCCTAAAAATCTGTGCATAGTCTTAACATATGGAAGATAGTCTGGAAATTTTGATAAAGAATTCCATACATGTGGTTGTAATTCTATTTTCCCTTAGGATATGATTAAACCCAAGTACTCAATTCGGGTTTGTGCAATTGTGAACATATCTAAGGAGGCAGCGAGAACTAGACCATGCTTGAAAACAACCTGATAAAATATCTCTAAGTGTTTCTTATGTTCACTAATATCTTTGCTGAAAATTAAGAAATCATCTGTGTGGACAATAATAAAAGAATAATCTCTGTAGAGATATTCCATTTTCTTTTGGAATTCTGATGGAGCATTGTTCAAACCAAATGGCATAATTTTCCATTGAAATGGTCTTCCAGGTACCATGAATGTTGTTTTATATCTATCCTTAAGATTAATGCCAAATTGCCGAAACCCACTTTTAAGATCAAACTTACTAAACACATTTGCTTTGGTGATATTTGATAAAAATATTTCTTTATAAGGCAGAGGATATTTCATGGGCAAAAGAGCTTCATTTAGAGCTTTGTAATTGATAACTAACCTCTTTTTCCATGTTTTTGTTCTAAGTGCTTGCTGACATAAAAAGTTGGACATGCCCAAGAACTCTTGCATGGTTCTATTAGTTTTCCTTCTATCAAACTGTTAATTTTTGCTTCACAAACCTCTTGTTCAAACGAGCTCATGTGATTTTCTGATGCCTTCTGTGCTTTAATGAAGCCTTATTTTTAGAATGGAAGTGAAACAAAATAATTTTCCCTAAACCAGAATGTGTCAAGGTGTTCTATTGTACAATCATTTCTTAATTTGCTTACAACATTAGACAAAATGGTAGGGCCATGGATTCCTGCATGCTTGACAATTTTTTGGATCTTAGAAAGATCTGTTACTGCTTCATCAAAATTTCTTATGTCATCAGGTTTTACCCTGAGTGTGTATTTACTCTCAGCAGGGACATGCACGTTGTCTCCTTGAATGCTGAAAATTATCAGATACTTTTCAATGCTGATTGGCATGAATTTGTTCATAAAATCTTGTCCAAGTCACATATCAACACCGGTATCATAATTATATAAGGTGAAATATACTTCTTGTGAACCTAAGAGTATTGCGAAGTCCGAAGAAATATATGGAATTTTTATCAGTTGTTTGTTAACTGCTCTAAACTAAACTTGAGTGGGTTTCCAATAGTAAGCAGGAATGCCCTTGAATTTCCAATAGCTGCTTATAGCTCCAGTATCAATCTGAGCATCAAGAGTATATTCTTTGTAGCCCTGAACTTTTATTTTTAGAGGAATGGCCATCTTACAATCAATACTAATGGTGTCATGAATGTCTTCATTATTGTATTGACTAGATGATAGTAATGGAGTTGGAGAGGAAAGGAAAGTAGAAGAAACAAACTGTGAATTTAGACTATCAAGTTCTTGCATGTTGGATTGAATCCATTGTGCAAGCTTCTTTATCTGGTTTTTGTCTCTTTGGAGATCTTCTTCTACCCTTTTAATTTTATCTAATAATTTTTCTGTAGTATTATGAGTGGATTCTTGTGATGCTTTTGTTGTTATGTGCCAATCTAAAATCTCAAATTCTTCTACATCGGTTAATTTGTGAGGAATCAAAGCCTACAACTGGTCAATCTTTTCTTGGAGATGTCTCCGAGGAATAATCAAGCTGGGATGAAGAGAGGCCTTTTGTCTCTGGATTTCTTCAATTTGATGTTGGATATCATAAGATGAAAACATAAAATAATTGGACAGATATGTACATTCACTGCTGTCACTATTATTATATGAAAGAGAAACCTTTTGGAATTTTTTCATCAATGTCGTAGCTATTATTTGAATGAGTACTATGTATAGAAAAACATTCAAAATCAAAATCAGTCCAAGAAACTAGGTCCCAATCAACTCAGTCATAACAGGATTTAAAAACTTCTGCAATCTTTCTCTGGATCCCTTTCTTTCCTTTGTTGGGACATCTGTTAGCCCAATGACCTGTCTAACCACAAATAAAGCATTTGGAATTCTTAGTCGGTGTATATATTTTCTTTAAAATAAATCTTGATCTTCCGGCTATGGGAGATCTTGATCGATATTGCTTTTTCTTAGTAGGCGGTCTCAACCTACGAGAATACATACCACTTTGGTCTTTTTGAGAACCCTTTCTAGAGTGGTTCTTATAACACCGAAAATGATATGCTTCAGTAAAGAAGTCACAGATGGTGGGGTTGAAATGCAAATGCATTTTGACATTCTTACGAGTTTTGTTGGTGGCACATTCATTTTTCAAAATGTAAGAATGCGTTGGTGAAGTGCGGCTAGAGATAATGTATCTATGGTAATGCGTTGTGTAGACAGTGACTATTGAAAATAGTTTAGGTATTTTGCTTGGGATGGAGGCTCTGTAGTGCCTGAGATAAGCCACATTATGGTGATCAAGGATTTTATAATAAATATTTTTCATTGTGAAATAATATTATGATAATAAATATAAATTTCACAATATTTGACTCATAATCATTTGGGCACAATGTTCACTGTCAGGGGAAATAACTCCTAGAAATTCATGGGAGAGAGCCATCAAGATAGCTTCCAAAGGATCATCATTTTCAAGAATTTATGTTTGCTCTTCTTTCTTAAGTGTTTCCCACCATAGTTTGGCATTCCTTGTTAAGTTCCATGTGATTAATATGACTACCTCTTTCCATGAAGCTTTAGTGTGTGCTTTATAATAAGAAGCCCGTGCATTAATCTATTGCAGGAGAATTAATGTTTGATCTCTGTTTAGACAATCATAATTGATAAAGAAAGTATTGTTTTGATTTCCAAATTGTGTTTGGACATTCATGTCATCTCTAACTTCTGCAGAGCCAAGATTTTGAGTCCAAGAATGTTCTGGACTCTTTTTATGATGATAGCTAACATCAACTTCTGATGTCTTTGCAACTTTGTTAGAAAATATGAAAGAACTTGTTCTTTTCTACTTAGTTGTAGAGGACCCACCTTCATCCCTGACTCGCTTGCCATATTTATTTCTCTCGTGTAAAATTGTGAAATCTTCTTTTTCAAAAGGTTTAATTTTTCTCATGCTAACTCAGTACCCTTTGCTAAGGCTTCAAAATGGCTTTAATCTTTTCCAAAAACTTTTAGAGAGACTAGATGAGGACTGGGAATCTTTTACCAAGGTGAATTTAGGGCCTTCTTCTTCTATCTCAGAATATCTAGGGGGGATATTGATCTACTCATAGCAGTTTCAAAACTTGTGACTTCATTGCTTATTACCCTAATTGATTATTAATTTCTCTTAACTGAATTTCATGAGTATTTTGGTGAGCATACATTGTATCTATGCTCTGGTGGATATTTCTAACATTCTATTTTACTTCTACAATGTCTCTTGCTAGATCATCTATGATTTGGGCCAAACAGACAAACATGTAGTTAGCATAATTTTGCATTTTTAAGTATTCTATTGGTTTGGGCTCTGTGGCTTATCAGTAATAAAAAAATTGGAAATCGCTCTGGATAACACCATATCTGAATTTAGGAGTACTATTATTGGGTTCTAGTCTCCTTTCCGAAAATTCTGCTTTTGCGCCTGTCTTTTCTCTAGGTAGACTGAACATTTTCTGGTCTCAGACAGGGAACATAATGCATTCAAGATAGTCTGAATGTTGTCCTTGGTGTGATATAGAAGTGATGGTTTGGTATTTCTTTTTTTAATTTTATTTTTCTTTTTCATGGCAATATACACAATCTAGTAACTAATGATGATTATGGCTACTTGACGATATTGACAGTCTAGGTGGTATTTTTACAAAACGAGGGACTCTGATTGATTGACTTCTTGGTAATTGTTTTTGCAAAGTAGTCAATTGGAACCGTAAACTCGTACTACCATCAGGGTTTGGAACTAACTATAATTGGTTTGGAGTGTTGGGTTGTGTTATATTCTTTCCATGACTAGCCTCCCTAGTTAACCGGGGGGTTAGAGGGGGGCCGAAGCCCCCCCTTCATTGCACTGATTCTGTAGCCAGGGGGGTTAGAGGGGGGCCGAAGCCCCCCCTTCATTGCACTGATTCTGTAGCCAGGGGGGTACCCCCCCTGTCCAGGGGGTTTGAGAGGGGTGGGTAGCCCCCATCTACAAGGTTTGGGGCAACGCCCTAGGGAAAATTTGTTTGGACCTTATATTAGATAGGCGGACCTACCTATGGTTTTGTGCATGGTTTTTGCACATGATTTTGGGCGCAATGGTTTTCGGTCCATGGTATTGGATGGTTGAGCATGTATAAATATGTATTGTGACATTGAAAGGAACATAATGAAAAATCAATCTGGTAGTCCCGGTTTTGGAATCCAGGGGAAATCTCTGTGTATATGTGTTTTATGTGTTATGCTCTCACATTGTTTATTTTTAGTGTTTTAGAATTCGTATGCATGTAATTTTTGTACAGAGTTAAAACCTACATTTGGTCTCGGAGCAATTTTCGCTTCAAGGGGATGCCTTTGTTACTAAAGGGTTTCGCTAAGGCCTGTGGTAGACCCTGTTCAGTGGGAGATCTGCAGGATCGATTATAGTGATGAAAGAAGATGGCAAGTAGTGGAAAGATAGAGATTGAGAAATTTGATGGTTAGAGTTTTGAGTTATGGAAACTCAAGATGGAGGATCTATTGGTAGATAAAGATCAGTGGATCATAGTAGATCCAAGTACTAAGCAAACAGGAGTGTCCGATGAAGAATGGAAGAATTTGGATCAGAAGGCAAAGAGCATAATACGATTGTGTTTCTCAGATTTAGTATTGTTGAATGTATCAGGGGAAGCTACAATTAAGGCTTTGTGGGTCAAATTAGGGACTTTGTACCAATCCAAATCTCTAGTGAATAAATTGTTCCTACGGAAAAAGTTGTATAACTTGGGGATGAAATATGGAGACTCAGTGATACAACATCTGAACGCATTTAATAATATGGTAAGTCAGTTATTATCTGTTGATATCAAAATTTCAAATGAAGATAAGTGCATTAGTTTGTTGTGTTCTCTACCAAATTCGTGGGATAGTCTAGTTATTGCAATAGGTAGCAATGCAACTGCCTTGCATTTTGATGAAATAGCCTCATCATTACTGACAGAGGAGATGAGATGGAAAAATATGGAGAGCTAGAATGGTGATTCCTTTTATGTATGAGGACGGTCCTAGAACAAAAACAAAAATAAGTCATCAAGTGGGAGATCTAAATCTAGAGGGAGATCTAAATCTCCAGGAAAACCTATAAAGCTAGTGTGCTGGAAATGCAGAAAGGAAGGGCACTAAAAAAGGGACTGTAAATCTAAAGCTCCTGACAAAGGAAAGGGATCTGATGATGCTCCTTCTACAGAGGTGAAAACCACCTGAGATGAAGGGGGGGATGTGTACTTGGCTTCTTCAAGTACACATGTAGATCATGGGTCATGGTTGATTGACTTGGGTGCATCTTTTCACTTCACTCCCCATAGAGAGTGATCCTAAAAGTATGAGAAATATGATGGTGGTGATCTCTTCTTAGGGGATGATAGGAAGGCTAGAATCGTTGGTCATGGAAAAGTAAAGTTGAAGTTGCAAGGTGGAAGGGTTAGGACACTTCCCGGTGTTCTCCATATTCCTGCATTGGCCAAAAATCTGATTTCTGTAAGCAAGTTTGATGATGGAGGTGTAAAAACAGTGTTCGAGAAGGATACCACCAATATGGTTTGGGGAGCATTGGTATTGATGCAGGGAGTTCGGATTGGAACTTTGTATAAGATGCAAGGTAGCATTTTTATTTATGGGTGTAACAGTTTTGTGGTTTCTGAAAGTGGAGCAGAAAATCTAGTGGTCTCTGGAGAAAAGACCATGCTATTGCATCAAAGGCTTGGACATATTGGAGAGAAGGGCCTTTGAATACTTCATGGTAAATGTATGGTAGAAGGTATGACTAATAGCTCTCTAGATTTTGATTTTTGTGAAAATTGTGTATATGGGAAGCAGAATTGGGTGATTTTTCCATCTGGTGGTAAGAGGGTGAAACAAATATTAGAGCTTGTGCACAGTGATGTGTTTAGACCTATGAAGGTTCCATCATTGGGTAAGTCTGTGTACTATGTACCATTTATAGATAACTTATCATGGAATACATGGATATATTTCCTCAAGAAGAAATATGAAGTATTTGATAGCTTTAAATAATTTAAGGCTATGGTGGAAATCCAGAAAGAGATGAAGATAAAGGTGTTGAGGAAAGATAACGGTGGAGAGTTTTGCAGCAAGGAATTTGAAAAATTATGTAAGAAGTGTGGTATAGCACAACAAAGGACTACTCCATGCATACATGAGAAAAATGGAGTTGCAGAAAGAATGACGAAGACATTGATGGAAAGGAAAGAAGCATGCTCAGTGGTGTGAGGTTAAGACAGGAATTCTGGGTAGAGGTGGTGGAGAAAGCATGTTACTTGGTCAACAGATCATCTTCATTAGCATTGGAGGATAAGACTCCACAAGAGGTATGGACTAGTAAGAAACTCTCTCATTCACATCTGAGGGTATTTGAATGTGATGCATATGTACATGTTCCAAAGAAGAAAAGAACAAAGTTGGATAGTAAATCTGAAAAGTGTATCTTTATTGGGTATAAGGATGGTTTGAAGGGCTATAAGCTTTGGAACTTAATAACAAGGAAGGTTGTGTACAGTCAAGATGTGGTGTTCAGAGAGGTGAAAAATGCTATTAAACATGAAGTCCCATGAAAGGAACCTAAGAAGATAGAGTTTGAGCTAAAGAAGGAAGAATTAGACTCTGCAATAGAAGAGGAATCAGAAGATGAAGAGCCACAAACTCCGGTTGTGAAAAGATCAGTTCGAAAAAGAAGGCAACCAGAAAGGTATAGTCCATCTACTTTCTATTCAATTTGTGCTTTATCGATTACTTGGGTGATCCAATAACTGTGAAGGAAGCAGTAGATTCAGAAGATGGAAAACTCTGGAAAGAGGCCATGGTTGATGAAATTACATCTTTGCACAAAAATGAGGCTTGGGATCTAGTGGAGTTGTTAGGTTGAAGAAAACCCATTGGAAACAAATGGGTGTTCAAGAAGAAGACAAATACAGAAGGAAAGGTGGAGAAATAAAAATCTCGGTTGGTAGCAAAAGGTTATTCCCAGGTGTCAGGAATTGATTTTGGTGATATTTTCTGTCCTGTTGCCAAAGTAGCTTCTATTATATTACTTTTATCTGTTGTTGCTACTTTTTATTTTGAGGTAGAACAAATGGATGTGAAGATAACATTTCTCCACGGGGATCTGGAAGAGAAGATCTACATGAAGCAACCTAAAGGCTTTGTTGTGAAGGGTAAGAAAGAACTGGTATGTAAGTTAAATAAGTATTTGTATGGGCTAAAATAGTCAATAGTCACCAAGGATGTGGTATCAAAAATTTGATACATTTGTACGGGGACTTGGCTTTGCCAGAATTAAAGCAGATCACTATGTGTATTTTAAATTAATTGGTGACCATGTTATTTATCTGGTCTTATATGTGGATGAAATGTTTCTGGTTGAAAATGACAAAGAAATTGTCTAGGATTTGAAGAGCCAATCATCCTCCAAATTTGACATGAAAGATCGTGGTGCTGCAAACTATATTTTGGGCATGGAAATTATAGGAGACCGGGCAAAGAGGAAAATCTAGTTAAACTAGAGGAAGTATGTCGAGACAATATTGCAGAGGTTTAATATGCAGGACAGTAAGTTGGTGAAGGTTCCTATTCCTGTAGGTGTAAAGTTATTTGGTGAACAGTGTCCCAAGACACAAGAAGAGGAAGAGGACATGTCTTGTGTTCCATATGCAAGTGTAGTTGGTAGCTTGATGCATGCGATGGTCTGTACTAGACCATACATTGCACATGAAGTGGGAGTATTGAGTAGGTTTATGTCAAAACTAGGGAAGGAGCATTGCATAGCAGTGAAGTAGGTTTTCAGGTTTTTGCGTGGCACTAGTGATTATTGTTTGTGCTACCAAGGAAGATGAGGATTGGACAAAGTTTTGCATATTTATGGCTTTTTTGATGCAAACTGGGCTAGAGATCTAGATTAGATAATATCTACAAGTGGGTATGTGTTTAACCTATTTGGAGGTGCAGTCACTTGGATGAGTAAGAAAAAATCTATAGTGGAACTATCAACTACAAAGGCAGAACACACGACAGCCACTCATGCAAGCAGGGAAGTAGTTTGGTTGCAAAGATTGTGTTCAAGTATTGCATTAGTACATGGAGCTATAAGGATAGACTGTGACATCCTAAGTATAATTTTCTTGGGAAAGAACCCTTCTTACCATTCAAAGACAAAGCACATTGATGTTTAGCTTCACGTTGTGAGGGATATGATAGAAGAGAAAAAGGTGTTGCTCGTAAAGGTGGACACTTTGAAGATGCTACAGATGCATTGACAAAATCTTTGAGCTCTAATAATTTCTCTTGGTATGGAGAAGCAATGGGCATTGCAGGGCTGGATAAACGACTAACCTCTCTTGTGGCCCCCTGTGAAAAGAAAACAACAAGTGGAATAATGTTGGTTTGTGTTATATTATTTCCACGACTAGCCCCCCTAGTTGACCAGGGAGGTTAGAGTAGGGGCAGAGGCCCCCCTTCGTTTGATTGGTTGCGTAGTGGGGGGTCATAGGGGTTTTAGGGGGCTGGGTAGCCCCCCTCTAAGGGGTTTGATGTAGCGCCCCATGGAAAAAAAAATTGACCGTATATTAGGTAGGAAGACCTACTTATGGTTTTGTGCATGGTTTTTGCACATGGTTTTGGGCGCAATGGTTCTCGATCCATGGTATTGGATGCTTCGGCATGTATGAATATGTGTTGTAACATTGAAAGGAACATAATGAAAAATTAATCTGGTAGTCCCACTTTTAGGATCCAGGGGAAAATCTCTGTGTGTATGTGTTTTATGTGTTATTCTCTCGCATTGTTTATTTTATGTGTTTTAGAATTCGTATGTAGGTAATTTCTATACGGGGTTAAAACCTACATGGAGATGAAGATCTTTCTAATTTCGAATACTTCTGAGACATCAAAGTATACTCACTATTCCATTCAGGTGGCAAACTTAGTTCACAAAATCCTACTTGCTATGGAGTAGTATTACCGAGACCAATAATGACACCTTCTTTTAATGCTCGTTGTGATATATTGGGATGTAGTGGAGGCATAGTAGAGGAGACAAATCTAATACAGACATTAGATTGGTGTTGTGCTATTTGTATATGAGGGGTGGTATCATTTCCATGGAATTGTATGTAAGCTTGGATAAATTCATTAATGTATGGATCTATAAGCGACACTTGGTATATTGGGGTGACTGAAGACCAAATAGGACCATTATTTAAGGGACTTTGGAATCCTCCTATCAATGCATCTTCAAACTTATTGTGTCTGGTATCAAGAACACAAGTTAGACATTTGTTATATCATCCCAGTCGTACAAGAGGATTAATCCCAAATTGTATGAGTCATGATTACAAACACATATATATCTAACTCATTATCCTTCTTTCCATAAAGAAATTCTAGTAGTAAAGAAAGGTATCAAAAGATTTAAGTTATTCCTTAAAAGTTTCCACTTCATTGTTAAGACAGAGCTCAGGCACATGAAAGAAATGCTACAAAACAAAAGGTTGCTAAAACAAGGTAATTCCAGAGTTTTAAGATGGGCTTTATGGTTAGATGGGTATGATTTTGATATCATATATAAAGTCGGTAAAGAGAATTATCTTGCAGATTTAATGCCCAGAAAATGATCAATTATACAGACAGAATAGGCAGTTAAAAAATTTGAATTTTATGAATGTTCATCATCCTCCAAGAAAAATCCCAAGTTACATTATGTTGTTCCTGCCATTATTCTTTTTATGTGGATTGTCTTTTAGAAAAAGTTATGTGTTTACCCATGGAAATCTAGAAGATCATTCTTGAGAAATGGTTTTGGCTCTTAGATACAAGACACAGATATGATATTCCATTAGCACCTATCAATAATAATCGTGCTTATTTTGGTACAGTAAGATATATAGCAACGGTTTTTTTTTTTGCATCATTCCTTTAATGTGCCTGAGAACTGTCCTAACAATGAAGTGGACACTTTTAAGGAATAACCTGAATATTTGTATACCATTCTTTACTATTGGGTGTGGAGCCTAATTATCTTCTATATTCAAAGGTTTCAGCAGGATGTATACCCTTGGAAGACTATACACCCCTCCACGTAGGGGGGACTTGTCCCCCTCCGCAGGGGTTTGGAGGGGGCTAATCCCCCCCTGCGGTGGTACGAGGGCAGTGCCCCCAAAGCTAAAAATAGATGTAAAATTGCCTTGTAAAAGTCTAGTAATTTCTAGTCAATCTCCGTCGTTCATTAGGCAGATGATCTGACGATAGAACCTATGTTTAGTTTAGGGTCTTTTGCCCTAGAAGGCAACCCCTCACTATATATGAGGGAATTGTATTGCGTCTATATATATCTGTATTCTGAGTGAGGAAGAGAGAGGAGATTGAGAGTGAAGAGGTCATTACAGTGGATCTGCTATAGGTTGTATCTCTTCAGTTTGCTGGATGATATAATAAAAGAAGGACTATCTATTTCTCCGTGGATGTAGCCCAAACTGGGTGAACCACGTATATCTAGGTCTCTATTGTTTTATGTGTTTTTTATGTTTATATTTCTACAATATTTTATGTGTTCCATTGCTCCGTAATATATAATTTTCTAACATTTACAACTAGAATTTCTTTATGGGAAGAAGGACAATTTTTTTTAGCATCTGAGAATGTGCTAGAGGCATATGAACACACTTCTTCCTTTTTTCCATGTTTCTGAAATAAGATTGTTGCCCAACAATAGTCAGAGGCATCTTTTCAAGAATGAATGGCAGATAATCGTGGTATCAGAGCCATTATATCCATTATGTTCGAGGTATAAGGGAAACACATATATATCTTAAGCAAAATATGAAGGTGTCTAATGCGATAAGTCCCATTGTTGCTGGTGAAAGGTGTTGTTGGGTGTAGGGAGTGACTCGTGATTACAAATATGCAGTTTTTCAGTTGATTTTAATCCTTTTATCTTCATTGGTGTGGATGCTAGGAAAAGTTTTAATTTATCTACTGAATCTCATAAAGCAGCACATGAGAAAAAATGGGCATGTCTTACAAAGTTTTTGAACAAAAGAAATACAGATGTTTTGTTTGATACTAGAGTTGTAGAGCAGGAATTTAATCCACATCCTAATTGGGAACTACCAAACGTTGAGATGGAAAAATTATATAAACTCCCAATTTTTCAGTTCCGCGCTGCTACACTGTTTAGATTTTCCTCTGAAAATGTTGTTTCTGTTGGTCAGAGTGTATACCAAATTCATCTCATTAAAAACGAAGATGTAGAATGGGGTTTGCGTCATGATTACAAATACATACATATCGAACTCATATAATTTGGTATTAATTCTCTTGTATGATCAAGGTTAGATAACTCATTTCTAACTTGTGTTCTTCATACCAGCCACAATAAATTTAAAGATGTGTTAATAGGAGGATTCCAAGGTCCCTTAAATAATGTTCATGTTTGGTCTTCAGTCATCCCAAGATACCAAGTGTCGCTTATAGATAGATACATTAATGAATTTCTCCAAGCTTACATACAGTTCCATGGATATGATACTGCCCCTCATACACAAATAGCACATCTCCAATCTAAAGTCTATAGTAGATTTTTTTTCCTCTATTGTGCCTCCACTACATCCTAATCTATCATAGCGAGCATTAAAATAAGGTGTCATTGTTGGTCCCAGTAATACTACTATGTTCCAAGTTGGATTTTGCGAAGTAAGTCTTCCATTTTAATGGAATAGTGAGTATACTTTGATGTCACAGAAGTATCCTCAAATAGAAAGCTATTCATCTCGAAACCAATTAAATTTAGTTCCAAACCCTGATGGTAGTACCAATTTACTATTCCAACCAACTACTTCGCAAAAAAAAATTACCAAGAAGTTAGTCAGTTAGAGTCCCTCGTTTTGTGTAAATACCACCCAGACTGTCAATATCTTCAAGTAGCCATAATCATCGTCAGTTACCAGATTGTGTATATTTCCATGAAAAGGAAAAATAAATACCAAACCATCACTTCTACATCAGGCCAAGGACAACATTCAGACTATCCTGAATGCATTATGTTCCCTGTCTGAGTCCATAAAATCTCTGGTCTACCTAGAGAAAAGACAAGTGCAAAAGCATAATTGTAGGAAAGGAAACTAAAACCTGATAATAGCGCCCCTAAATTCAAAGATGGTGTTATGCAAAGTGATTTTCTATTTCTGCATTATCGATCAGCCACAAATCCTGAACCCGTAGAATACTTAAAAATTTAGAATTATTCTAACTACATGTCCGCCTGTGTGGCCCAAAACATAGATGATCTAGCAAGAGACATTGTAGAACTAAAATAGCATGTCAAAAATATCCACCATAGCATAGATACAATGTATGCTCACCAGAATACTCATGAAGCTTAGTTAATAGAAATTAATAATCAATTAGGGGTAATAAGAAAAGCAGTCACGAGTTTTCAAACTACTATGAGTAGATCAAGATCTCCCCCTAGATATTCTGAGATAGAAGAAGGCCCTAAATTCACCTTGGTAAAATCTTCCCATTCCTCATCCAGTCTCTCTCTCAAAGTTTTTGAAAAAGTTGAAAGACATTTTGAAGCCTTAGCAAAGGGTACTGAGTTATCACGAGAAAAATTAAACCGTTTGGAAAAGAATATTTCTGAATTTTACACGAGAGAAATAAAGATGGCAAGAAAGTTAGGGGATGAAGGCAGATCCTCTAAAAATAAGCAGAAAAGAGAAAGGCCTTTCAGATTTTCTAACAAAGTTGCAAAGACATCAGAAAGCAATGTTAGCTCTTATCATAAAAAGAGTCCATTCCGTTCTTGGACTCAACATCTTGCCTCTACAGAAGTTAGAGATGATATGAATGTCCAAACAAAATTTGGAAATCAAAACAATAATTTCTTTATCAATTTTGATTGTCTAAACAGAGATTAGACATTAATTCTCCTGCAACATATTAAGTCATGGGCTTCTCAGAAGAAAGCAGACACTATAGCTTCATTGAAATAGTTATTCATATTAATCTTATGGAACCTAACAGGGAATGCTAGACTATGGTGGGAAATGCTTAAGAAAGAGGAGAAAATAGAAATTCTTAAAAATGATGATCCTTTGGAAGTTATATTGATGGATCTCTCCTATGAATTCCTAGGAGTTGTTATCACCTGGATTGAACCTTAGGCTGAAGAAAGGCAATGCCAGGGTAACCACAAACCACGCTTAGCCAAGTAGCTAGCCTACTATGGATTATGCCTATCAACTTGAAAAAATTCACTCAGAAGCAATGAAATGATTAATGAAGTACAAAACATTTTGACATATGATCACAAGAGAAGAAACTGAACTAAACTTCATACCACATGGATCCCAAAGAAATAGCTGCAATTTTTATTAATCTCCTGCTAAACTGCTACCAAATGATGTACAATCAAGGCATAAGCATCTAGCTGAGTCCAACCCTTTACAATGAGAAAGAAGAAGAAGATATAGGCATTGTTTCAACCTCCTCCCATCCTCAGGGGTGAAATCCCTAAGATGAGTAGCAAGTCTAACCAACAATGAACAAGAAACTAGAATTTAGGCATCCTAAAAACTTGCTTCTAAAAGTGAGGAAACTGATTCATTTGTGCTCAAATTGACTTTTAATCTAATGAATCTACCCTCTACTACTAATTATCCATCATATTTACAAGCCAAGTCATCATTTACAATAGTAAAACATCCTCTATGAAAGAAAATCTATGAACACAGTCAAAACTTAGAAAAATGGCCATCCTATGCAAAATCTATCCTATGCGTGGCACCACTGGTCTAATGAACAACGCCACTTTCAAGTCCCTTTTGGAGGCCTTCCCGGCATCCAAATTGAGCTCATGATATCTCATTGGAAATATCGTCAAGTGTACTTTCCAAAAAAACCTAAAATGTTTTCATTTTAAGCTCATTTGACCCCTAAAAAGTTGATTCTCCCAAGACTGCTTCTGTGTGTCCAAAAAGTGGTAGAAAGGTCATTTTTAGGGTGTTCTTTGTCTTTTTGGTGGACCAGTTCTACCACAAAAGCTTAGAAAATCCATAGGGTTCATTTACTCATCGCTCTAAATCCAAAAATGCAAGCCATTTGTCCAATGGGTACCCCTACGAAAAGTGCAGCACTAGTGGCGCTGTGCATTGTGAGATTTTCTCTGTGTGGAATTTCCAAAATTTGCAAAAAAAAAATCTCCTCCAAACTTGACCAAAATTGGTGAGAAGCACCATCATCAAGTATCATGACAAGCCAAGGAAGCTTCAGCAAGCAAGCTAAGCTTATCCTCCTGTTTTTTCCTTTTAGAGCTTGCCTTAGCCTAGCTTTCATCTATTTGACCCTCATGTTACCTATTTTGTTTTGGGTCCTATAGTGGTAGGCCATGTGCCTGATGATCTGATTGTCCCTATTGGCCTTTTGCAATAGCTTCTCCAAGTGCAAATTGACTCTTTCAAGCCCAATCGCCGTATCACCCTCAATTTCCTTCTCAATGGGAGTCAAAGTGACAAGTGCCTCTTCCTCTTGCATAGCTTATTTACCCTTGTCACCTTGTCATTTTATCTTGAAAAGTTCCAGCTCCATGAGGACCTACTTGCTACTCAGTTTCTTGCTCTCTTGTTCTAGATATGTGATGACATACTTGGCTCTCTCCAAATTGTCCATCAATGCTTGGACTTGAGCCTCCTTTTCCTTTATGATGATGCCCTTTATTTTTGCTTCATCATGGGCCTCCAAGTCAATTGTCTCTATGCCATGGTGAATATAATGTTGTTTTGGATCATCATGCTCCGTCAAATCAAAGTCTCTTTCCTCCTCATCATCAATATCTTCCACCTGCATCTTTTCTTTCCCTTTGTGTAGTTGTTGCACCTGTACCTGCTGTGTTGATGAAGAAGGAAAAGCCCCTTCCACATCCTGTGGAGCAAGCATTTGCCTATGATTCGATGAAGAAGGAAAGGTCCCTTCCACATAATGCGGAGAAAACACTTGCCTATCAGCTGCAAACGATCTTCTTGTGCCCCTCTGGTATGTCATGTAGGTCCCGGGTACTTCAGTAGCTCTAGTCTTTTTGGCCTTCTCATCTGTCTTCACCTGAGCACTGCTAAAAGGTCCTCGTAATTCTTGAGACACTGGTGGAGGAATTCGAGGACCCATGAAGATGTCATGAGCAATAAATTTCTCCCAAGAGATGTTGAGGAGGCTAATATGATGAAGCACAATCATATTCATTAGGGAATAATGATAAAGACTACTCATCCACTAATGGTATGGCTTTTTCTGTACAAAGTGGGCCATCGTTTCAATATTCCTGAACAAGAAATAAGGGAGGTTTAACTCCTGACCTAATCTAAAATCACTCGTAAATGATCTCAGTTAATTAATGAAGGTATTACAGACTTATATGCTAGGGGGTGTCTATGTTATTTTATGCAATGGATTGATAAGATTTCAAAATACACATACATTGAAACAGTAAGAGAACATAGCAAGAAAACACATAAACACAACAAATTTAATAAGGAGTTCACCAAATCCTCCTGGGCTACGTCTCCTTGTCCATCCTTCAGGGGTGGCCTTTCTATTGTGTCTTAAAAAATAGAGTTTTACAACAGTGAGCTTAAATTGAGTCTCACTTAATAGATAATGACCAGTAGGGCTATACTTGGATCCCCCAAGTCTCTAGAGTACACAGACTCCCCTTACTAAAACTCGACCTCAACTGGTCTCGGTGGTATGAGTCCAATTTGGTACTCATTACCTGACAGGTATACAAAGAGGAGTTGCTTGAACCTGTCAAGCCTTCTCTGGAGTTCACAGACTCTCAGACTTTCTCTCTGTCTCTGTCTGCTCGATGCTGCCTTTGCTCTGCAAGTCAGCTTGGATTCTCTATTCTCTGCAATTTTTTTGCTTCTCTCTCTCTTTGATCTCTTTTACTGCTTCTTTTTCTCCTCTCTTCTTTCTCCGTCTGTTTTTGGCTTAAAGCCAATCTACTCCTTGACTGTTCATTTTTTCTTCCAGGGTCTTTGTATCGCCTATCTCTGTCCACTGGAATTCCCCTACTCTGCATCATATCACTGTAATGCTTCATAGAGACATGGCCACCTATTTCCTAGTGAACTTAGTGTCAATTCTCTTTTGAATGGTCGTTATTTTTGTTGCTTCAAGATTGCCCATGAAACTCTTCCCTCTACCAACTCATCGGTCATGCCAGATCTCAAATTTTATTTACCTCAGCCTATTTCCCTGTCAAATCTGGTCACCCATCGGATTGCTTCTCCCCCATTGATCTGGGGTCTCCAGATCCTATGGTCTCATCCATATCGCATGGGTAAGTAGCATGCCCTTTACCCTCATGATGAGAACAATTTTCTCTCTCATCCTCTAGATGTCTGTCACCCGTTGTATGGAATCGCGTGGAACTTGGCTGAACTCGCTTATCGCTTGAGGGACTTCCGATACCCTGCAGGTTTTAGCGTGGGGCCCACCTTTTAACAGAATCGGTGATTTCTGTGAGGTTCTATGCTTTTCCCCATGACCAAGCACTTAGGGTTTTCCTTCACTGAGGGGGAGGCCCTACGAATTGCGTATCAGAAAGTGCATCCATTTCTAGATTTGACTTCTCGTTTTGCCAGTTTGTCCCAGCACGTGGTTACCATGGGCCAATGGTTTACGTGCTTTGACCGAGAGTCCTCGTTGCTCCATCTCAACCACAAATTGCCATTGTCTAGAGGTTATTTTTGATAAGCTCAACATCCATAGCACTTTGAAACTTTGGTATGAGTTTTACAGAGTTTAGGAAAGTATAAGAGTGTTTAAGGATCTAATTTGGATCATGGCTTTCCCACTAAAAAAGCTTTTGGACCTCCAAAACTTGGTTTTCAAGCATCGACTAAGTGAGGGTATAGTTGTCTCACTAGTCCAATCTCTATCCATTTTGCACTGCTTAGCTTTGAACCCTTGAGTCGAATCGTAAGGTACTCAACATCTTCCCTACACATCATCCTAACCTTCCTGTCCAGAACCATGTCTTCTTGCAGTTCATTGAGATATTCAGGTAATAGATCATCAATAGAAGGCAATTGATTCTGCTCTTCGAGGTCTTCAATTAATGAAGGTTCAAATAGTCTCAAGTTGTCTGCATTAACGACTGAGTAGATGTGCATGTAAGCTGGTAAATTAAGGTGAAAAGCATTCTCATCAATTTTCTCAAGTATCCTAAAAGGTCCATACCTTATTGGCTTTAACTTTTTACTTTCACCTTGCATTTTGTCTTTGCTGATATACAGTTAGACTTGATCACCAACTTGGAAACTATGCTCCATCTGATGCTTGTCATGCCTTGCCTTCTATTTGGCTTGGCTCTTTTCCAGTTGTTCCTATACTTCCTGGTGAATCTCTTGGATTTGTTCAATGAATTTGGTTGCCCTGTCCACGTCATTGTGTCCATCAACTGCTATGTCTTCACCAAAGCTAAAATCCAAGGGAGAAGTGTGAAACCAAAACAAGTCTCAAAAGGATATCTCTGTGTAGAAGAATGTTTTGCTCGGTTGTAAGCATGCTACACATAACACAAATGCTCATCCCAAAGTTTGGGATGCTTGCTGCAATAGCCTCTAAACAATTGGACCACTGTCATGTTGACCACTTCTGTCTGGCCATCTGTCTGTGGATGAAAGGTTGTGCTTTTCTTCAGCTTGGTGTCCATTAGTTCCCACAGACTTGACCAAAACTTCCCAACAAATCGAGTGTCTCAATCAGATACAATGGAAGTGGGTAATCCAAAATGAACCCATACATGCTGAAAGAATAGCTTTTTAGTTTTTTCAGCTATAATATGTTTATTACAAGGTATGAAAATACATATTTTGTTGAACCTATCCACAAAAACATATAAATAGTCATGACCCTTCCTAGATTTAGGCAGTCCTCCAGCAAATTCCATGGAAATACTTTCCCAAGGATGAGAAGGAACTGGTAGTGGAGTGTACATATGGTACACCCTCTTACTTATCTAGAAATTGTCTCATTCATTTTTGGCCAATAAAAAAATCTTTGCAGCTGTGAAACCGTTTTACTTACCCCAAAGTGACCTGATATTAGAGAAGTGTGTGATTCTCGAATTATATTTACTCTTTTAGTTTGTGGAATGCATAGATTCCCACAATGATACAAGAGTTCATCCTTAATGTGATAATCCAATTCTTCTACTCATTTTCCTTGACTTAAAGTTTCATATACATCTTTGAAATCTATGTCTTGAGCATATTGTTCAATGTAGCTCTCATGCAATACTGAGTTATTCTTAAGTATAGTAGATGCATTTATAATTGGTCTAGATAACATATCTACAACTTTATTGTGTATGCCCTTTTTTGTATCTGATGACTAAATGAAACTGTTGTAGAAAACCCATCCATCTATAGTGTCTTGATTGCTGCAACTTAGTTTGGGAGTGTAGATATTGAAGTGGTTGATGATCAGTATGTATAACTGTCTCTTTGCCCATTCAGTAATGTTTCCAAATTTTCACACTTTGTACTAATGCATACAATTCTTTATCATATGTGGGATAGTTAACTACTACAAAATTAAATGTCTCAGAATGATAACATATGGGTTTACCGTGCTGTATCAACACTGCTCCCATGGCATAGTCACTAGCATCTGCTTGGATCTCAAATGGTATTTGAAGATCAAGCAGTGCTAGTACTAGTGTTGTACTAATCTTTTCTTTCAAGGTGTCGAAGGATTTTTGTTGTTTTCCTCCCCACTCAAACACCTTGCTCAATCCTGTTAAAGCATGTAAGGGAGCTGCAATTAAGGAAAAGTTAGAAATGAACTTTCTCCAATATTGTGTTGCCCCTAAGAAGCTTGTAACTTCTGTAGCAGATGTGGGTTCAGAACAATTTACAATGGCTGCCACCTTAGAGGGATCTATCTTCAATTCACCACCCCCTACTATATGACCCAGATAATTCAAAGATGTTTTGCCAAATTTGCATTTTGAGTGTTTAACATAAAGTTTTTCTCTTTTCAAAACATCTACTGTCTGCTTAACATGCTTTAAATGTTCCTTCCATGTTTTCCTAAATATAAGAATGTCATCCAGTTATACAATAACAAAATCATCAAGAAAAGGTCTGAGCACATCATTCATCATTCTCATGAAAGTAGCGGGGGCATTAGTTAAGCCAAAAGGCATAACCAGCCACTCATACAATCCCTGCTTTGTTTTGAAAGTAGTCTTCGATGCATCCTGTTCTGCAACTCTGACCTGATGATATCCACTATACAAGTCTAACCTAAAAAAATAAACAGCTTCTTTCAATTGATCTAATAGATCATCTATGCGAGGAAGGGGATAAGATTTTTTATCGTTATCTTATTTAGTGCTCAATAATCAATGGACATTATCCACAAGCCATCTTTCTTTCTTACCAAAATGATTGGAGACCCACATGGTGATGTGCTAGGTCTGATGAACCCCTTCTCGAGAAACTCCTACACCTGATTCTTGATTTCTGCAATCTCTAAAGCGGAAAACCTGTACATTCTGATGTTAGGCAATGGAGCATCTTGCTGCAAATTAATATCATGCACTATTTCCTTTTTGCATGGCAAACCTTTAGGTTCTTGAAACAAGATATCATATTCTGAAACAAATTTTTCTAAATCAGCTTGCTTTTTAGCATCACAACCCTCAAATACATTGGTTTTATCAGGTTAATTTTCCTTTACAACCATCAGTAAAAATTGTTTGCATGAATTTAAAATTCGTTTCATCTGCCCTGAGTTTATGAGAGTATAATTATTCTTGAGCTTATGAGCCCTTACAAAGTATTTGATTCCATCTTTAATGAGTAGATACTTGTTTTCAGCTCTGTAGAAAATATATTTTCTATCATACAAGTAGGGACTTCCCAAAGCAATTCCACATATATCCAAAGGAACTATATCTAACTCAACCTCATCTACAAATGTTGACCCAAAATAAAAATTAAGTTTACATTGTCTAGTCACTTGTAGTTGTGCTTTATCACTTAACCAACCTAATGGATATGGTTTCTTGTGAGGTGTATTTAGTAATCCCAACTTCTTTACAATTCCTTCAGATTAAATTCACTTGTGAGCCACTATCAAACAAAGTATCAATCTTTTGATGTTTGGAAATAACTCGAATATGGAAAAGCTCATGTCTTTTTCTCTCATTTTCTTCATCATTAATAGATTGTGTAGAATTACTAGTAGATGCTTCAGAATTTTTATCTTTTATACTTGTGGCTGCAATGATTGTCTCATCTCCTGAGACTAACCCCAAATCTTTCTGAATAACTACAATAGTCTTCTTCTTGTTGTCCTCGAACTTCTTAGATCTGAGCTCTGGATGTAAAATCCAATAGTGATTATCATCATGCCCATCCTTCTTACAGTGAGTGCATGAGGACTTGCTTTTCATTGCACTATTGGCCTTGCTCTCTTTCCATTTCTGTTTTTGTTCCTCCTTATTCTTGTTTGCAATGGGCTTGGATGATCCCCCAACTTCTAGGTTCCCATTCTTTCCTCTAGTTTCTAGATGTGTAGCTTGAACAGATACCTCATCTATACTAGAGGGATTAAACATGAGGATAGTGTGCCTCATGTATCTGTGTAGACCACCTATGTACTTCAACAGAGTCTTGGGCGAGTCTAATGAAACTCCTAGAACCAAAGCTCTTTTCCTAAATTCTTGGGTGTAACCTTGTACACTTTGCCCTTACAATTGGCGAAGAGTTTCCCAGTTCATCCTGGCTTGCTGCATGTAAGCTAGTGGATAGAACTGCCTTTTTATTGCAGAAACAAATTCACTCCAGATAGAAAGAATTTTACCATGTTTCTTCATGTGAGCTTGTGTGTTTCCTTCCCACCATACCAAGGGAGTGCCTCCAAGGCGTAGGCTGGCCAGCTGAATCTTACACTTGTCTGAGTCAATACTCTGCACTCTGCAATAAACATCAATTTGTCTGATCCAATTATCTTGTTTCTCTGCATTCAACTCTCCATCATATATTGGTAAATCAAATTTAACATCTAATTTAATCAGAGATGTCTTCTTTTTACTTTCAGGGCTATTAGGAGGTGTGAGAATTTTTTTTTCTTTCCCTTTGCCTTTAGAGTGGTCATGGAGGAGATACTCTTCTACTCCTTTGTCTTGGCTGGAGCTTGATGAGTCTTCATCTTTAAATTTCCTTAAGTCCCTATACATTTCTTCCACCATTGAATTCAAGGTCATAAACTATCCATGAGCTGGGGATCCGATTCCAAGGGATTTTCTTCTGACATTTTCTTCTTGGAATAGACTCTTCCAATTTCCAGATTAGTTCCAACTAACTCTCCTTCTCCTAATTTAAGCTTTGATCTAGTTAGCATTCAACAACAAAATCCAGCACAAGCTTGTCTAAGCTTAAGAAACCTAGAAACTTTGATACCACTTGATCTAAAATCACTCGTAAATGACCTCAGTTAATTAATGAAGGTATTACAGACTTATGTGCTTGCAAGTGTCTATGTTATTTTATGCAACAGATCTATAAGATTGCAAAATACACAGACACTAAAATAGTAAGAGAACACAACAAGCAAATACATAAACAAAACAAATTTAATAAGGAGTTCACCCAATCCTCCTGGGCTACGTCTCTTCATCTAGCCTTCATGGGTGGCCTTTCTATTTTGTCTTAAAAAGTAGATTTTTACAACAATTAGCTCAAATTGAATCTCACTTAACAGATAATGATCAGTAGGGCTATACTTGGATCCCCCAAGTCTCTAAAGTACAAAGACTCCCCTTACTGAAACTCGACCTCAACTGGTCTCAGTGGTATGAGTCCAATTTGGTACTCATTACCTGACAGGTATACACAGAGGAGTTGCTTGAACCTCTTATTCCTTCTCTGGAGTTCACAGACTCTCGGACTCTCTCTCTGTCTTTGTGTGCTCCATGTTGCCTTTGCTCTGCAAGTCAGCTCGGCTTCTTTTTTCTCTACAATTTTTTTGCTTCTCTCTCTCTTTGCTCTCTTTTACTGCTTATTTTTTCTCCTCTCTGCTTTCTCTATTTGTTCGTGGCTTAAAGCCAATCTTCTCCCTAACTGTTCATTTATTCTTCCTAGCTCTCTAGATTGCCTACCTCTATCCATTTGAATTCCCCTACTCTGCATCATCATCATTGTAATGCTTCACAGAGAGGTGGCCACCTATTTCCTTGTGAATTGAGTGTCAGTTCTCTTTTGAACGGTCATTATTTCCATTGCTCCAAGATTGCCTATGAAACTATTTCCTCTACCAATTCATCAGTCATGTTGGATCTCAAATCTTGTCCACCTCATCCTATTTCCCTGTTGAATTCGGTCACCCATCGATTTTCTTCTCCGTCATTTATATGTGGCCTCTAGATCCTATGGTCTCCTTCCATATCACGTGGGTAAGTAGCAAGCCATTTACCCACACGATGAGAGTGGTTTTCTCTCTCATTCGCTGGACGCGTGTCATCCATTGTATGGAATCACACGGGACTCGGCCGAACCCGCTTACTGCTTGAGGGCCTTTCGATATCCTACCGGTTTTAGCACGAGGCCCGCCTTCTGACGAAACAATGATTTCCATGCAATTCTATGCTTTTCCCCGTGACCAAGCGCTCGGGGCTTTCGTTCACGGAGGGGGACGCCCTGTGATACACAATTTAGCGCTAATCGCATATCAGAAACTACCTCCATTTCTGGATTTGACTTCCCATTTTGTTAGTTTGTGCCAGCACGTTGTTACCATGGGCCAACGGTCTATGGGCTTTGACCAAGGGTCCTTGTTGCTCTGTGCTGACCAAAAATTGCCATTGTCTAGAGGTTATTCTGATAAGCTCGACATCCATAACACTTTGAAACTTTGGTATGAGTTTGACAGAGTTCAAGAAACTATAAGAGTGTTTAAGGATCCAATTCGGATCATCACCTTGGTAAAATGCATGAGAAGCCTAATGTGATAGGTGTATAGTCTGGAAAATATTCCCTCACAAGTGAAATATTTCATGATGATTTTCATCATAGGGGCATACTTGTCTTCAAGAAACTTGAAAGCAAGAAGCCTTTTTGCTTCATTCTCTGTACATGGGTTTGATGTAAGGCTCATAATAGTGTTCATCCAGGTCTTGTGCCTTGTACCACTTCTCCCCTACATTTGGAATCCTGGTTGCATCTGCAATAGTGGAGGGTGAGACTATGAATGTCACCCTAGCAAGAGTCACCCCGTTGTCCCAAAGATTGGCTACAAAGAGCCTGGTGAGCTCAGGATGGTGTTGAACTCTCTCTACCTGCTCACAGAACTGATAGCACCCTAAATGCCTGAAACAAGTGACAACCAACGGAGAGGCCTGCAATTCTCTGAGAGTTGATGGCTCTTCCCTGATAATTATACCTCCCTTGTGTGGTTTTCTCTGATGTCGAGGTCTATCTATTGATGTTATGAAACCAGCTCACAAAAATATAGAAAATAGAGATAAACGCATTAGAATTCAGCCTCTTCAAGGGGGCAACCTCCTTTACATTACACAAATGAAAATACCTCCTTTCAATATATAGGAGTCTAAGGGGTCATAATATAATCAGAGCTGACATAACAATAATAATGTAAGGGCACAATAATAACAATAGTGGGCTTCTATGGGGCACAATA